>VZTY01034722.1:59619-81771 GCA_013400935.1 Turnix velox
GGGGCAGGACCGGCGCTGAGGCGTTGCCCGCCCGCCGAGAGCCCTGTGGAGAAGCCTCACAAACGCCATGGCCGCCGGCCAGCCCAGCTCTACTGCTCCCCGGAGTGCTGCGGGCACTCCCGACTCCCCAGCCCAGCCGGGGCGGGGGCGCTGGCGGCTGGCACGGACGGGACGAGCAGGCGGCGCTCGGAGCACCGGACGGGCCCCTGTAGAAGGGAACGACCGACCCCACACGCCGCCGGAGAACAGGACGACCACCCCCAACACCCCTATCTTCACCCACCGCACACACCTGTGTGTCGGGCGCGGGCAGGCCGCGCACGTAGCCGTTGCGGAGGCCGCCGTGGTTCACGCCGCCGCAGCCGTTGGCGCGGGGTTTGTCCCCCAGAGCCGCCGCTGCCCCCGCAGCCCGCTCGGGCCGCTCCATCCCGCCGGGGCCGTTCCTCCAGCTCCGCTCCCTGGGCTGTGCCCGCTCCGCTGCCCCCACCCCGCGCCGCACCGGAAGCGCCACTCCGCCGCTTCCTCCAATGGCGGAGGGAGACGTCACGGGGAAGGAGGGACTCCGCCGAACGACGCAGCGGTGAGCGTGCGAGGCCGCCGGCGCAGGCGGCAGGAGGAGGCGGGGTGGAAAGGGTAAGGCCCAACGACAGTCCCCCTTCCCCATCAGGTGGGAGGGGAGCGGCGGAGCGGGGCGGAGACAGAACGGGAAAGGTGTCCTGTGGCTGAGCAGCACAGACGAAACCGGGAAGGGAGAGGCGGAGACAGTGGGCCGGTTCTGCCCAACGGCGGCAGAGAGGAGCAGAGTGGGAGATCAGGCGGTAGCCAATGGGTGAGCGTTGCCGGTTTATCCTCGCACTCCGGGTCCTGAGGGGCTGCGCTGTCCCCACTCAGGGGCTGGTGTTTTCCACAGCTCCTTCACGGCAACGCTCCCGGCTTGTGTAGTCCCCAGCCAGGGGCTGGTGTTTTCCACAGTTCCTTCATGAGGGGTGCTCCGGACCCTGAGGGGCTGCGCAGTCATCAGGCAGGGGCTTGTGTTTTTCAGAGCTCCTTCATTAGCTACGCTCCGGACCTTGAGAGGCCATGCCGGCCCCAGGCAGGGGCCGTTTTCCAGAGCTCCTTCGCGAGCGACACTCCCGATCCTGGACAAGGGCTGGTGTTTTCCACAGCTCCTTCATGAGCGAGGCTCTGAGCCCTGAAGGGCTGCACAGTCCCAACTCCTTGGCTGGTGTTTTCCAGAGCTCCTTCTTAAGCGATGCTTCAGGCCTTGCGGGGCTGCGCAGCCCCCACCAGGGGTTGTTTTCCAGAGCTCCTTCATGGGCGATGCTCTGGACCCTGAGGGGCCACGCAGTCCCTAGTCAGGGGTGGTGTTTTCCAGAGCTTCTTCATGGATGATGCTTCAAGCCCTGAGGGGCTGTGCAGTCCCCAGCCAAGGGTTGGTGTTTTCCAGAGCTCCTCCATGAGTGATGCTCTGGGCCCTGAGGAGCTGTGGATCCCCCAGCTAGGGCCTAGTGCCTTTCAGAGCTCCTTCATGGGCAGCACTCCGGACCCTGAGGGGCTGTGCAGTCCCAACTCCTTGGCTGGTGTTTTCCACAGCTCCTTCATGAGTGACACTCCAGATCCAGAGGGGCTGTGCAGCTCCCTACAAGGGCCTGGTGTCTTCCAGAGCTTCTTCACGGGCAGAGTCATGGGGTGCCCTAGCTGTGGTGGTTTCCATCCCCAAGAAGAAGGGCCATTGGGCTGAGGCTCCTTCTGCTGTGACCAGAGGCAGTGGATGTGTGAAGCAGCGAGGCCGCCCCAGGCCAGATTGGTCCTCTGGCAGTGTCTCAGTGATGCTGAAAGGTAGAGAAGCCTTGAGTGATGGGGGATCCCCTGGGCAAAACCCATAGTAGGAATTACTACCTAATTCCTCCTGTGGCTTTTCCTGCCTAGGATTGGCCTGTGAGAGCTGTTACCTTGGCTCAGGTCCACCTTGGCTTGATGGGAAACCCTCCAGTCGAGCTGCAGGTGGAGCTTAAAGTCAATAGGATCTAAATTTGGCCTGAAGGATAGGCAAGTGCACAGCTTGCTTGCTGGGCCAGTATCAGCTGTAGCTACCTCTTAACTCTGCCTTGTGGCAATGTTTAAAAATCACTGTGTATTTGGCTGAGAATGTATTTTCTAACAGGGGTTGGCCCAAGACTGGGTAGGATAAACACCTTGTTTAGCACAGGGGGGTAGGTTTTGTCAACCTTGGTAAAGTTTGGGTTACCAAACAGCCCACAGACAACCCCAGGGAAAAGTTTGATGTACAAACCACAAAGTGTATTTGTTCACTGCCTATTTTATGACTTGTACATGCATCATGCTGGAGGTGGGGAAGGAGGAGGCATCCAGAGGTTTCCAGGTTGCAGGATGTTAATGGGTAGAAAGGAAACAGGTTAACATGGTTAATCACCCACGGGAGAGATGGATGAGTGTGACCTTTGATTTCTCCAGCACAATTGAGAGGGAAGGACTGTGCTATTTCTTAGAATGTAAATTGAAATAATCATAACAAAACTTAGTTAACAGGCTGGAAAGTTAACAGGTGTAAGCAGATGAATTTGAATGATAATTTTTTTTTATATTTGCTACTATTGAGTTATTTTTCTGCACTATAGTTACATCTTGAGCCTTCTGTCATAGAGCTCATTGCTAATTGAATATGAACGTGTACTTCCTGACAAAACACAATTGTTTCTGTGAAATAATTTTTGTTCCCTCAAGAATTCTTGTGAGAACATCATAATGTGGTTTCATCCTGTTTGTAGCCAGCAGTGTATGTCCTGTACACTTCAAATCCCGGGGTTATCTTTGCACAAGAGGGTTTTTGTAATGAATCATAGAATAGTTCAGGTTGGGAGGGACCTTGAAGATCATCTAGTTTCAATCCCCCACCTCCCATTATATCAGGCTGCTCAGTGCCTTGTCCAGCCTGGCCTTAAACACTTCCAGAGAGGGACTCTCTGGGCAAACTGTTCCAGTGTTTCACTTACCCTCATTTTAAAGAATTTCTTATATCTCGCCTGAATCTCCCTGCTTCCAATTTACATCCGTTATTTCTAGTCTTTCCATGACATATCCTATTAAAAAGTCCTACCCCTGCCTTTCTGTAGTCCCCTTCAGGTATTGATAAGCTACTATGAGGCCCCCCCTGAGCCTTCTATTCATCATGATGGGGTATAAATGTGGAGTTAGAGCTATGTGAGAGTCTATGTTCTTTTTCTTGCTCTCTGCGGCCACTCCCATATCACACTGCTACTAAAGCAAGTAGGAACTTGCCTGAGAAGCGTTCTTTCTTCACCTGGTTTCGATGTGCGGTGAGACAGAGCTGTCAGCTGGATGGGATTGGCCCTGTCCCCTCTCTCATACTGCAAGATGGGAGCATGGGAGAAACTGGTGTTGCTGGGATCACATACACCACTTTTTTTCCCCTGAAGTCACAAAATATGTGCTTATGTTTCCAGTGGTGTGAGGGAATCAAGCAGTGGGACAATCTTTTCTTGCTCGAGGGTTCACCCTTCTTGCAGACAGTACCAAAGAGCTGTTTTGCTCTGGGTTTTGGTCAGGGTCGACTGCCAAGATTGTCCTAGCTTTATTTGGAGCTGCCATTTCTATGCTTTTAGCTGCTTTTTCTCATGTCCTTGATCCTCAAGACTTCTGTGCCAAACAGTACTCAGAAATCCATGTCCCTGTCTGTCTCCATCCCCACCCAGTTCAAAGTTCTGGATGTTTGCCTCTCTTTTGGGCAGTGACTTGTGGTTGTACAGTATTTGGAAATGCTGTTTCTCTGCAGAGGAACTGAACTATATTTTATATCTTAAGGCCAGCACTAACATCTACACACTTTCACTATGTTTCACCCAACCCAAGCAACACCCACTTTTCTTGGAGTCTGAGTTTTGGATCTTTTTTTTTTTTAGGCCATCACAGTGGAGGTGTGTGGTGTGTCTTCTCAGGATACTTACTGGCACTGTGGACTAACAAAGGCTGTAACTTCAGGAACTCCTATTTGCCACTGAAGATCTGATCTGGCTTAAAACTTTCCTAGTAAAAACTGTGAGTTTGGTCCTGTCGTGCACTTCACCTTCTATCTGTATCGGATGTGTGTGGTTCAGTAGAGCAGGAGAGGCAGGTTTGAGAATGAGTGGCTGAGATAGAATCAATTGTTTTATCATTCCTGGTTTATGTCAGGTTTTGTAAATGAAAATATGGCCAGTGATCAAGATACAGGAGTTTTGGCAGAATGGAGGTGCATTCATTGCATATATTTACCTGGGCAACAGTGTTTGGAAGCAAGGTAATCTCAGTAGCTTCTGTGACATGTTAGTTGTCCCTGCTGCTCCAGCTGTCAGGGTTGTCCTCCATAGATATCGTTTGACACTCAAGCATACTGAAACACGAGGGATGCTGTGCCAATTAGTTGATTTTGTTGCTGCCTTGATTTCTTAGCCCTTAAAATGAGAGTAGGGAGACCATTACCCTCAGTCCCCCCTCCCCATCCGGGCTGAAGAGAAAGGCTGCATCTGTGCGGTATAAACAAAGGCCTAATTTACATGTAAATGCGTGTGATATCGCTGTAGCAGCAGAGTTGTAGCAGTGAAGCCCTGCTTGTGTGCAAGCAGCTTGTGTCAGCAGAACAGGGCTCTTTTTTTGAGCACAACTTTTCCAAGCGTTACCCGCTGCATCAGCAAAAACATTGAATACCAGTATAACTGCATTCTAATTAGCACCCAGAGCCCAGGGATGTTTTAATTCCTAACTTTCCAGGTGCTTAAATACTTTTGAGGATCTGGGCCTGTGACTTTTGGCACTATGAAAGTGACCCCCCAACCCTCCTCCCATCAAGCTGGTTCAGAGCAGATGAGATCTTGCTTTATCAATGGCTGCTGAGTGCTCTGAGAAGCTCTGGCAGAGGGCACTGAGATGGGTAGAATGCAATCAGGCTGCTGTGGAGGACTTCAAGGAGGACCACAAAGGGCTTCTGCTGCTTCTGACAATGTTTTTGATACTACTAGACACAGGACAGGTTTCTCCTTGTTGTCCTGATAGCATGTGAGGAACAGAACTACAGCCAGCATTCCTTCAAAATGTGTCTTTGTTGATAATTTTGTTTTGTATGGAGGTGGCATGTGAGAAGATGGCACAGGGAAGAAAGATGGTGAGGATATGTATGGTAGCACCTGAGCACTGACCAAACCTTATCTTGGACAAGGAAGGAAGGAGCAGTTTGGCCCATTTCAGATTCCAAGCCTAGCTATGCAGGTTCTCATTCTCCTGCCCAGATTCCAAGCATAGTTTTGCAGGTTCTCATTCTCCTGCCTCTCCCCTTCAGAAAAACTGAAGGGATAGGATAGACTAGGTGTCAAAAGACACGGCTAAAGGAAACTTTTTTAATGCTCAGCTTTCTACTTGCAGTGTGAGTCAGTTCAGTTTGTTGAACCAACAGATGATTGTCCCATGGAGAACTGACTAGTTTTCTTCCTGGATGATGAGCTGAACAGACTTGGTGCCTAGGGGGAGGTGGCCCTTGGTTGCGTGTAAGGGGAAACTACCCCTTCTGTGCAGTGGATTGCTCTTGAATTACCAATCTGATATTAGGGGTGATGGGGGCACAGAAAGAGCCCCCTGAAGCTCAGTCCAGGGAAAAAGATTGGTATGAGAAAACATGGGAAAGCCATGCTTAACTTGAGGAAAGATGTTAGAGGCTGTGCCCTATGGTAGGGGAAGTTTGCCCCAGGACAGAGGTGGATACTAGGGCTTCTATCAGAGTGGGATACTGTAGGCAGGACGTAACTGAGCACTGAAGTTGTGTCTCCTGCTCAGGCAGCTCACAGTGTGTGGGTTGATCAGCATCAGCCAAACAGGGTGCCAAAGCTGGCTCTGTGCTTGCCCCTTAAAGTGCAGGAGGAAGATGCCTGTGCCTAACAAGTGCAACAGGCAGCTATAAGAAATGGCAAACCTGATCTAGGTGTTCCTGCTCTGGCAGGGGGATTGGACCACATGATCTCTTGAGATCTCTTGAGGTCTCTTTCAATCTCTGATATTCTGTGATGATGCTTCAGGCCTGAGCAGCTGCTGTATCGGGCATGGCCATAAGAGGGAAGTGTGTGTTCAGGCATTAGGCATCTTTCTCCTGGCTGGATGAACCCCCGCTGGGTTGGCTGAGGGCCCTGCCGGCAGCATGAACTCTGCCTGGCTCTCCCCCTCTGTGCAGGGTGAGAAGCAAGGCTTGTACCTCCACACACAGCCAGGTGTGCAGGCAGTGGTGGGGATGTGGAGAGAAGGGACCAGGGTGGGAAGGTGAATTGCCATGTGGGGGTGCCTGTTGCTCCCTGGAGGTAGGGGAGGAGGTGATGTCAAACCTTGACCTGGGAGAACTGTCTTTTCCAGAAGTGAGGAAATCATTCAGTTGTATCCTCACAGATGTGCATCAAATGACTGGTTGTATAACCTGGATCAGAGCATTCAGGCTTGATGTTGAGGTGCTTTTAGGAGTGATAGGGGACCTTGAGAGAGAGCTAAAGTCAGCAGGGTGACCTTGAATGGTCTGCAAAGAGTGAGTCTAAGAGAAAAAAGAGACATTTTGCCTGCAGCATTTCTAAGGACATCTTGTAGGCCATGTGTACAGACCATGCAACAAGTGTGACTTGGTTCTTAGCAACCCCACTAGACTCAAGTGACTGTCACCCTTGTGATGTAGGCCATGTTTGGCTGCCTGTCTTTGCTACATGCTTATTAAAAGCCACAATGCAAGAAAGAAAAGGCCACTTGCACCATGCAATATAGGAACTCGAGGCTCCATGAGGTCATTGCCTGCTGGTTTCTGTGAGCCATGTTAGCTGGAACTGGCTTGTACAAGTGGCTGAAGAGTTTCTACTTGCTATCTAGTGTAACTGAAGACAGTTCTGTGTCAACCCCAGTATACTGTCCAAGCTATAATTGCCTTCTGGAAGAGCTGAGGGAGCCTGATGTGACAGTGGTAGCTTGGAAGCCCCCAGGATGTCTGGTGGAGTAAAATGTGAGATGAATTTCACTTCCTGATGTTTGGTGATACCTGGCTGTGTATAGCGGAGGGCCCGTGGCTCCTATCTGCCATGCTCCTGCTGTGCTATAAAATCAGTCCCAGCAGGGAACAGAGCCCTTCTGTGAGGACCCACAAGTGACTTTGAGGAGAAGCAGAATTTAGATTGATTTCCTATAGTTACCTGCCAAAAAAAACATAAGCAGCAGGGTCCACTCAGGAGCACCAAATGACCTGACCACATGAGTTGGCACTGCAGAGAGACACACTTCTCCTTATAGATCTGCTCCTCAGGGACATTTTTTCCTCAGAGGCATGAACAGAGGAAAATTAATGAGATGGAGCTGAATTTATTCCTTGCTCCTGGCACAGCATGAAAACAAAATGCATCCAAGAATAAACTGTGCAGCAGGTGTAGACTGGGGGAGACAGGGTGGGTGCATGTGTAGGCATCGGGCAGGACATGCACTCATCCTGTGCTACTAAAGCATCTTAGGGCAGTGCAGCAGAGGAACCTGTAGCTGTCAGAGCAGGGATTTTAAGCCTGGCTGGTGACCTAGAGGCACAGGTGATGGGACCTGAGGGAACATGTGTTTGCTCAGCACATACATGTTACATATCATGCTGCATCACAACACACTACATCAGGAAGGGGTATGAGGTGTGTGGGTACACGGGCTGCTCGTTGTGTGTGCTGTGAGGGCAGCTATGCTGGGAATGGCTGCCTGTAACAGCACAAGAGGTTACTTAGCAGTTAAATGAGGTGAAGAACTACCATGGCGACCGTGCTCTCCTCTCCCCGACAGATGCCAGGCTCCCAGGCAATAATGCTTATGTGTTGCTTGCTCTAAAAGCCTGAATCTCCCCTCTTCCAATTTACATCCATTATTTCTAGTCCTTCCATCTCTTATCCTATTAAAAATACCTACCCCTGCCTTTCTGTAGTCCCCTTCAGGTATTGAGAATCTACTCTGAGGTCCCCCCTAACCCTTCTCTTCTCCAAGTTGAGCAACCCCAACTCCTTCAGCCTGTCTTCATAAGGCAGTTGCTCCAGCCCTTTCATCATCTTGGTGGCCTCCTCTGGACCTGCTCCAACAGCTCAATGTCCTTATGTTGAGGGCTCCAGAAGAGGACACAGTACTCCAGGTGGGGCCTCACCAGAGCCAAGTAGAGGAGCAAAATCACCTCTCTAGTATATAATCATATATAAATAATCTCTTCCCTGCCCTCTGAGTTAAAGGTTTGAGGACACAGTAGCTTTGTGGTCTGTGGGAAAAAATTGGGAGGAGGAAAGGCTCTGTGGTATGAAATGTTTGGTTTCGGGAAGAGCACTGATGCATCCTGCAAAAGCTAGAAAAAACAAATGTCATGCAGATCCTGTAGGCTAAAGTGCTTCAGGAGACCAGGGAGGTGCTGTGGAACAGCAGGTAGATCACATGTCCCTTTTGCTGTGCTGGAAATCATCTCAAGTACTCATCTTTTCCCTTTTGGGGCTTTTGTTTAAGGCACAAAAAAGCTTGCCAGACACTGACAAACAGGTATTGTCATCTTGCAGAGAGGGCTGGCAAAAGAACAAATAGCTGCTCTTCAGTGCAGGTGAAGCAATCTCTCCACACAGCAGACATTTGCTAATTTGCATGGTCAGGAGGTCTTAGTGGATGTTTTTAAATAACAAAGCGAGGAAATTATGCAAAATGGATTTGAGCATATTCCAGGAGATAGTTAAATTTTTCATAGTGATAACCAATAATAGATGGGTCTGCGTGCTGTGAACATCCCATCACAAAAATACATCATGGGCTTCTGCTATCTATTCTTGGCTGAGTGCTGACCTTGGCCATTAGATCTCAATTAACCAAGTGTGTGACTAATGTTTCTCTCTCTCCCACTCTTCTGTAGCAGAAAATGGCATTCCATGAATTAAATTCTGACTACCTGCACACTGACTCTCCAGATGGCACCTATGGCTTCTCAGTGGGTTCCATGTTACCTGAGAAAAGAGCATTTCTCATGGGAGTTTTAAGGAAAGGAAGCATTAAAAGAACTGTGGAGTCAGAGACTGCAAACTTCAGCACTGAAGCAGCCTCTTCTGTCCCAGAACAGTGTGCAGTGATGCCTGCAGCTACCAGGTGAGTAGGCCACAGGGATCAGAAAGAGCATGTTGTATCTTTGCTTTTTTAATGCTTGCCTGAGATTCTTCTTTAATTTCTCTCTTATCTAGGACTAGAAAAGGGCAGAAATAAGACTGGGCAAGCCAGATGTCTGCAGAATGGTTCCACAACCATTCCCTGAACCACAATCACAGCAATGGGCCAGGAATGTCATCCTGGATATGGCATCCACCAACAGCTTCAATGGCAGCAGCAACCACAGAAAGAGTTGTTAGAGAAGTGTGCTCCTGCTGATGACAGGTGAGGAGGAGACAAGGGGGAGGGGGATAAAGAGTTCTCTCTGTCAAGTAATTACATTTGTTGCCTGTAGTTGGAGTTCAAGCAGGGAACAGGTGACATGGCAGCATCATACAAAGATAGAGAAGGTGGCAGGGAAAGGACAGATTTTTATGGCATTTGTTCTAGCACTGCTTGAGGGAGGAAGAAGAGGGGGAAATGGTTTGTGGATAAGGACATGCTATCTCCTACAACCTGCCAGTCCCATGGAGAATAAAAAAAAAGATGCCATTTTGTCACCAGCATTGTGATGAGGATTTGATGAAGCAGTGTCAGTGTGAAGAATTGAAGACAGGTCTCCTGCATTATGGAACAAAACTCTAATTTCAAAGAGAACTGTGGCATATTCTCATCAGTCTGGTCTGAAAAATAAGCTTCTTTGTGTACAGCATTTATCTGGGTTTAGAATGGCTGCAGATTATTTGCAATAGTGCATCCAACATCTTCTTGATCCCTTGTTATAGACACCTGAAAAATCAGCATTTTTGCAAAGTCATGTTTCATCATAGCCATGAGAACAAACCAACAAGTTCAAACCAGTTGTTACAAGGCTGGTGCTGTTCTCTTGACAGTCTTTCCAGGGGCTGGCTGTATTTGAGAGAAGGTCAGACTAACATCTGATTCTAATCTTGGAGAAATGCTGTTTGAAAAGCCAAGGGATAAAGAACATGTGTTAATATACCAATGTGCTCACTGTACTAACTTCTGATTTTTATCTTGGAGAAATGCTTTCTGAAAAGCCAAAGGATAAAGAGCCTGTGTAATACACAAATGTACTGACTGTAGTGGCAGAAGGCTGTACCTGAGCTTGATCTCTGCCACTGGGACAAAATAACACCAGATGAGTTTTCTCTGCTGTGGAAAAGATGGGAGGTGCTGCGCACTGACTGGGAATAAGAAGGATGTCAGATCTTGGTGCTCATCTCTTCTTATGCTTAGGTTTGTTCCTTTTTCTCTGCCTGCTTTAGCTGTGAGCCCAAAACACTTTCTCTTCAGCCTTGGAAGAAACTATTTCCAAACATTTTCTGTTACCGTAAGTGCTAAGAATTTCTCAGTCTCTACCCAGGTTTACTTCTGTTCATCTCCACCCTGTGATTCCCAGCTCTTCTCTCTCAAGATTTCTCTAAAGAACCATCCCCTTATGCAACAGCCAACATTTAAATTCTGTCTGGAAACAAAACTAACTGTGGAGCTTCAGCAACGACCAGCACCTCTGCCTGGTCTGATTGTTTTTAAGCAGAACGGCGCTTTGAAAGATGAGTCTGTTTTCCAGGCTGCGTGCTCTCTTTTGGCTCCTCCATCACTTAAAAATCAATAGCTGTCTCGGATTGTTCCCCTCCCCTCCATACCGTGCTCTTTGCTACCTCATTTTGGTTTTAATTTCCCACTGCAAAATTGCAGTCATTTTCCCCCCATCCTAATTAAGAAACCTATCCATTAAGGAGAAAGAAAACAAAAACAAAACCTTCTTATCTAAGCCCTTAGTGCAGAACAGAGACAGAAATGATTGGTGAGATGATCACCTCTAGAAAGCCAAGGCCTTTATTGATTCTTCTGGCCTTCCTTGGTAAATACAGAATGAGTGTTAAATTCTTGTAGAAGGAAGCTAAAAGCTAATGTAAAGTGCCAGCTTCCCAATATCACAGACAGGGGGCCATGTGTCTTCTAAGCTAACTCACTTTTTACTCTCTATACATAGTTCCAACAAGAGTATTTAGAGGATGCTTTGTAGTACCTCAAGAATCACAGCATTGTTTATTTTGGAAAAGACCTTTCTTTAAGATCACCAGGTCCAACTGTAAACCTGAAACAGCCAATAAACCTTGTCCTCAAGTGCCACCTTGCCTTACTTCTATTAGAGTTTCCCCACATTTTTGGTATAAATTAGCCTTGCTCTTGACCTTGGCCAGTGTCTCACCACCCTCATGGGGAAAAAAATTTCCTGATGTCTAACCTGCTCCAGTTTCAAACCAGTGCCCCTCATCCTGTTGTTCCATGCCTCCTACAGAGGAGAAAGAGTAGGGTTTTTTGTCCACAAATCACAGAAACAACTGAAACCCTCACTGAAGACCTAAGAAATGAAGAGACCATGAACTGCAACATGAAGAAATGAGCTCCAGTTCTTCCATGATTTCAGGTGCCACTGAGGAGCTGTGCTGTCTTCCAAGACTTTATGGTCATGGAACAACCTCTTTCATAATAATCTGTAAATAGTCCAGGGCTAGGATACTGAAAGGACATATTTCTGGTATAGAATAAGATATTAAATCCTTAATCTAGCTATTTTAGAAATTAAATTACCAGAGCTCTTTGCAGTATTGTATATTAAATGTGTGCATACACCCATTCACCTGCTATGAAATAAGCAAAGCAGACACGTTTTCCCCATCAAGAAAAGCTGCTACACACATATTGGTCTTTGATTCTGCAGGCAACACCAAAAAAACCCCTGAGGTGCCCAGCAGCAAAGCAGCCCTGCAGGACTCCTCCAGCAGAGCTGGCACGTGGCCAAGGCAGCAGATCCAAAAGAAGCCTGGAGGAAAAAGCACAAGGGATGCTGCAGCCTTAACAATACACTGAAATAACTGACAGGAAGAAAAAGGAAAAGAAAAAAAAAGGCAGCTCGGAACAGATAGAGATCTTTAATTTAAAATCTGCCTAAGTTTATTCATTGGGGGAAACTGCAACAAAATACCTCAGGGACAGTGCATTCCACTCCAACAATTAAAATGGCATTAAAAAGCAGACAAGAAGGTCTGAGTCTTAAAGAGAACTGGCACAAAAGGTAGTGCTTTCTTCTTTGTTTCACTATATTTATCTTTGGGTGACAAGAGATAGTCACTGATTAGTATTTTAGGTACTTAATTTACAACTTCATTTCTTCTGCTTGCAAGTCATTCTGTTCCTTAAAGATGCTGGCTTGGGACTGGAGGACCATTATCTGCAGGCACTTCAGAAGGGGCAGTTTCATAAGAATGGAGACGTGGGGCTCAGTCACACACTGTTGGGAGGAGACCCAGCTGGGAGCTACAAGATATTCTCAGCAGATATTGCCAACAATTGTTTCTTTCTAAAAATCTAAGAAAAAAATTCAATTCCACACTAAAAAATAAGAGCAGTTTCTGTTGCAGCTGAGGGAGCTCAATCAGGCAAAAGGAGAGAGCACAGGGCCACAGCAGGTTTACAGCAGGTTTTGCTTGAGGGAGCTGCTGATTTCTGATCACTCACTCAATTGTTGTTGTAAAGGTAATTCTCTTGATGATGCTGCAGTTAGGTCTCACACCTATTCTCATACTTGATAGGAACCCAATATGATTCTTTAACATATAACAGTTATGTATCTTTTGCAAGCACTTTCTGCCCGACAGTTTCAAAATAATTTATGAACCTCTTAAAATTCTCTGACATACAGATGTTTTAAATGGAACCAAGTCCAGTAAACACAGAATCATAAAATGGTTTGGGTTGGAAGGGACCTTAAGGATCATATAGTTCCAAGCCCCCTGCCACAGGCAGGGATGCAACTGAGTCCCAGAGCCAAATTATTTTTCTTTTCTTATGAAATTCTTTGCCTCACAACGAATTCTCACAAAGAATGTTTCTTACAGCAAGGATGACTACATTCACTCAGCAGAAGCTTCTTAGTCCCAAGTGACTTCTTGTATGATTACATTAGATCCCTGTTCCACATGGAGGTTACCTGTTCAGTCCATGTCAGCATGGTTTCAGCTCTCCGTGCTTAGTTTACATCTCTTGGCTCTGCTGTTTTCCTGATGGTGACCATCTTCATGTCCCTTTCCATTTGTCCCACATTCTTCTGGAAATTTCTGACCCTCACCCAACACCTGACGGATAGTCATGTTGATGCGGGAAGACTGCAAGTACTTGGCACAGACCTGCCAGTCCTCCTCAGAGTCCTGCTCGATGACTGAGCCAGCAGGAAGGCCTGAAGATAAAGTTTGGTCCAGGCATGAAGGCAAAGCTGTCCCCTCAGGGTTGGGGAGGACCCTGGGGACAGCATGGTGCAGCAGACGGCTGAAACCAGACATCACCATGATGTCTCCACTGTGCATGAACATGGCTGTTGGGGCTTCCTCCCGCTTCAGGCCCCCAAGCAAAAATATTGATGATTGCCCAAAACTAGAGAGGGTGTGGGGATGGAGAGAGAAGAGAAAACAAATTTGGTCAAAAATCAATTATATATACAATAAGAAAGTATTAGCAGCTAAATCCTTTCATAAAAAAGAAAGCCCAAACAAGAATCATAGAATAGTTCCAACCCCCCTGCCATAGGCAGGGACACCTCCCACTAGATGAGGCTGCTCAGTGCCTCATCCAGCCTGGCCTTAAACACCTCCAGAGAGGGGGCATCCACAGCCTCTCTGGGCAACCTCTTCCAGTCTCTCACAACCCTCACCATAAAGAATTTCTTTCTTATATCTAGCCTGAATCTCCCCTCTTCCAATTTACATCCATTATTTCTAGTCCTTCCATCCCATATCCTATTAAAAAGTCCTACCCCAGCCT
This sequence comes from Turnix velox, assembly GCA_013400935.1. Lineage (NCBI taxonomy): Eukaryota > Metazoa > Chordata > Aves > Charadriiformes > Turnicidae > Turnix > Turnix velox. The sequence continues at coordinate 73,636 of VZTY01034722.1, forward strand.
TTCTGTAGCCCCCTTCAGATATTGAGAAGTTACTCTGAGGTCCTCCCTGAGCCTTGTCAAGCTGAACAACCCCAACTCCTTCAGCCTGTCTTCAGAAGGCAGCTGCTTCAGCCCTTTGATCATCTTGGTGGCCTCTTCTGATCCTGCTCCAACATCTCAATGTCCTTCTTATGTTGAGGGCTTCAGAACTGGACACAGTAACTCCAGGAGCCCAGTAGATGGGCAAAATACCCTCTCTTGCCCTGCTGGTCACACCTCTCTTGATGCAACCCAGGATTTGGCTGGCGTTCTTGTCTTAAAGTGCACACTGCTGGCTCATGTCCTTGAGCTACAGCTTCCAGGTCTCCAGAGAATGAAAATGATACAATCATCAAACTGTATCATACCAACTTCCTATAACCACATGAAACTACAGAAAGAAAAAGGCAGCTATCTTTCCCCAACACTCAAGTGCTTTCCTCAACTCACCTGAATGATAAAAGGGGCCGAGAATGGTCTAGTTCAGATTCATCCACGTGGATTCCCAGCGAAGAATCAAAATGATAGTAGTTCAAGATCCCTGCCTGGGCTTGGAAACCCCGGAACCCACAGGCTGCAGCCACTTGTTCTGACAAGAATGCAAGGTCTGAGGGGAAAGGAGTGTAGTGATTTGCTGAGTACTTCTGGAGGAAGGAGAGCAGAAAAGAAACAAACCACACTCAAAACATCAGAGCAGCAAGTACAACTGGAAACAGAACTCAGAAGTTTGGCCAACAGTCACAGAGAAGCACATTTTATGACCTTGAAATAGGCAGAATTACAGTCATAGAATAGTTCGGGTTGGAAGGGTCCTTAAAGATCATCAAGTTCCAACCCCCCTGCCATAGGCAGGGAAAATTATAGCAAGTTCACCTCTTGTCACTCACTTTTGAGCCTGTGCTGAAACTGACAGAGATAAATTAGTTATGCACTTAATCATTGTAACTGGATAGCAAACCAGATGTCACTAAGGTTAGTACCAACATCTACTTGGTTACCACCTAAAGCTGCCAGTGGCAAGACAGTTCTGTATCTCATCAACAGAGCTCTGAAACAAGGCTCTTTGTTCCTTCAAAAAAGGGACAAACCAAGAGCAATCAATTGCAAACCTATTTTCTCTCTATCCCATGAGATACTATGAGAAGACAAGAAGGGAATAACCAAGTATTTATTAAGGCTTTCCAAATTCCAGGCTGACCTGATAAATATACATCTGCAAGCAGATTCGGGTAGATATCTGTGATATAGTGGTAAGGCTGCAGGGTCACTCCACTGTCCTTTTTCAGTCTCCATCTGAACCAGTCTTATGGAAGGAGTTTATTCTGGTTAGGAGCCCTAAAACAGCTGTTAATTTATAAGACTATTATGCTGATTCAGACTCTTTGAGTTCCAAGTCACATCATCAGCAGCAGTTTCTTCCTGCTCTCCCTCACCCCTTGAAAGAAGAGCAGTGTCTCAAGAATAGCTGTCTTCAAGCACCAAGGTCATTCTCACCAAAAGCACTTAAGGATGCTTTTGTGACTATCCCTTTTGATAGATAAAAACAGTCGCTTAGCCTGAAACAGAGTCACAGGTCTAGAGCTGAGTCTATGCTACCATCACCCATTTCAAAGGAAAGAAGACAGCAGTGGAATTTTGCTCTTAAATCCTTCACAGTAAACTAACACAGATTAAAGCTTTTCCTCAAGACTGTTCTGTAGAATCTTGAGCACTTTATTTCATGATATAATACCCTCCTCTGAGTGCTTGCAGCTAAGGAGAAAAAAAAAGAGAATTTAATTTCAGTACCTTAGTATCCCAGTTATAGTGGTAACCAAGGGTCACCCAGCGCAGCTTCTCCAGCAAGCTTTTGGGCTGCTTTTTACTGGGATCTTTCCTCCTGAAAAGACAAAATGGAAAGAAATAGGGCGCGTGTTAAATTTTGAGGAAGTTTCTGGGAGCACAGCAAGCAGCAAGGAGATTAACTGAGTCCTGTGACAGCCTGTTCAAACTATCAGTGCCAAACTTTTCAGTGCCATAACCTTTTTCCTTCAAAAACACTGAAAATCCAGTACAGTGGCAGTTTTAGGACCTCCTGTCAAATGCTCTGTTTGAAAGCTTGTATTTTCAGCATTGTACATAATGGGTTATTGGGTGGAAACAAGATAGTGAAGATTTAAAAGTAAACATGTATTTTTTGAGCACCTGAAAGAGGAAGAACAAATCTGTGAAGATGTAAGGCTGCAAACACAAGGAAAAAGTATTCAAGGCACTTCATGGAAATTACAAAAAAAGGAAGAGGCTCAAAATGACAATGAAAATTAACAGGATCATTAGTTGTACTACTTGGCACTGGTACAACAAGTCCTCATGATGGACTGACTCAGTGTTCAGTAGGAACCAAAACTTCTCTAGGTATAACTATGTGCTTCTTGTACTGCTATCTGCTGTCCAGGCTGCTCTGCAGGATAAAAAACTTCTCAAGTGACAGTCCTCATGCAGAGTGACTCAGTGATCTGAAGCCACAGAATTTAACATCCTCACTTGAAGGTTCTGAAGGCAGGAGGTGACCTCAGGGCTGGGCTTTTACTCTGGCCAAACCAACTGTTGATAAGTAAACAATTTCAGCACGTGCTGTTTGTAAGTGCCCTTCTTTTGCTATGGTGCTACAGCATTTGCACAACAGCAGGAGCCCAAATTTGCTCAGTGGGTTTTTATTCCCAGAACACAGCATGAGAGATTTCACAGGAGATTGCCAAGGAGAGGAAAGGCTGAGTGCTGTGAGTCTCCAGGAAAAATGAATTCCTAGAGCTGGAGCAGCAGGTGCTCCTCCAAGAAAGCACAAAGAACTTCTGGTATAGCTGTGTTAGAAAGACAACAGACATGGATACATACACACACGCATATACATACATATATATGCATACACACACAGAGCTATAAAAAAAATAAAGACTTGAAAACTTTCTACTTGACTTCAAAACTTGGAAAAATTCTCCATTAACCTCCAAATCAAGCAGAGGAAAGGCAGCTGCATCAGCCACAGAACTTTGAACCTGTGAGACCTGTCAGATTGCCATGAAAATGGTCCACTTAAATCACTCTGATTGTATGAAAAAAAAAAGAACAAAACCTAAACAAAAAACTAATCAAGACAAAGAAAGACTCTGGAAAATAAACCCACAGAAACTAGCTGAATTGACATGTTAAAAAAGAACAGAAACAAAAGACAGATAGCAGCCTTTCAGTTACTGTATACTAGGTCTGACAGCTGACTGGGAAGAAAAGCTAGCATGGGAAGAATATTTGGAAAGGATCCCTGAGGCCTAGAGGAATCTCATGGTTCTACTTCTAGCTAAACTCAGCAAGCTTCCAATCACCTCAATATCATCCAGGGTCTCTACTTCATCTTTGACCTATTGTTTTGGAGTAATTTATTACAAGAAAATCTTGTCGTGAGTGCAAAAGCAGACAAGCAACAAGGATGCGCATCAAACCATGGAAGATGGTTTGCCCAGCACCATCTACATACTGCACATACACAATCTTTTCCAGCTTCCCTTCTCTGTTCGTTTATCTTTTTCAGAGCTGAGACTCCCTAGCTTGACTAGTTTTACCTATGTGTAGGTAGTTTTACCACCACTAAAAATTGTTGTGGACTTACCTCAGCTGCTCCTTGCTCTGTCCCCACAAGTCAGCAGTCTTCTCGGGAGCCATGTGCAGGTCCAGGTTGCAGACATTGGGTTTCTGGGGGTACAACTTGAGACACTGTCTCACCCAGTGGCGTTGGCAGCCAGGAAGGAAAGGGTTTAGTATGAAAATAAAACCTAACAAGAGAGAAAAAGGGAAAAAAGGTGGGGAGAAAGTAGGATTAGGCATTTCACCATTTTTCCTAAACTAGAGCAAAGGACAGGGGCTGGAGGTATCCAAAAAACATCTTAGTCACATAACCACTGACTTCCCATTAACAAGTTAGTTGGAATAGTTAAAACCTATAATTTCTTTCAATACTAACATATGGTGGCCATACAGTAGAAGTCAGAGAGGGCAATGAGCACTGGTACAAGTGAAGAATTACAATAAAGCACATATCTATATAAATCTATGTAAAATATCTATTGATTACAGGTAGAACTTGGAAGGTCCATTGTTCTGGAGTAAGTCTGACTTGGAAATTATTTAGCAAGTTGGGTTTTTTTTTCTTTTGAACCCTGCAAAATTAAAATGCAAAATTCTGGCCTAATTTCACTAGACTCCTAACTAACCTCGTTGCTGCTTCTGAACTCCTATAGGTAATACTCAAAGGAGCTGAAAATCAAATTATATCCCAAATTGCTTGTTGCTGACTGTAAATATTTTGCAGTCATTAGAAATAAACACGTAGCTAATCTGAACATTCACTTAGCCAGGCACCTCAGGCAGAATTCAAGCAGCAGCCCAAATAAGAGAGTTAGCAAAGATATAATGGCTTGATTTGGTCTGTATCTTTACAGACAGGAGTCCTTGACATACAATCTGGTATCACCAGGAGTGATCACAGAATTCTTCACTGAATTTTCTCCCCAGGATCCCAGAGGTATTTCATTCCAGGCCTAGGTTGATGGTATTGATCTGATGGGAAGATGCTGTTAATCTGCATTATTCCTGCTCTGAGAATCAAGGCCCTCTCTCAAAGACAGTCAATTCAGGAAAATTCACTAACACAAAATTCACATGCAAAAAGAGATCAGCTTATATGAGGAACAAAGAAACAGGAGTTTCCAAGGTTTTTCAACTGTGTCTTTTTGAACTTCTCAGTCATACCAAGTTGAAAAGATACAAAAACAGATGAAAAAAAAAGAAGCAGTGAGGCTAGGAGTCTCAGCAGGATACAAACTTACCTTGTGGCTTTATCAAAACCTAATAAAAGCACAGAAAAAGCTTTCTTGCCAGCATCTTTCTCAGACCTCACAAGATGAAATTAACTGCTTAGAAAGAGCCTCTGGTCTATTAATAATCTACTGTCATTCATTTCATTCCATACCCTGCACTTTCAGATTCTGGCAGCTTTCTCATAGTTCTGGTTACAAGAAATTTCTTTGCCAGAAGCATTCCATTTTACTTTAGCCTCTGTACAGAGCAGACCAATAACACTGCCCTTCCCATCTACAGCTTTTGATGCGGGGTTCTCAAAGCACTTTACTACATTAAGGAAATTATTCTCCACTATATATTAATTATATCCAGGTATTAATGAAGGAACTGAAGCCTGGTGGACTAACTAAACGTCCAGATGAGAAGGAATATCCAAATTTTGGATTAGCAGAAGCTAAAAACATGCTCATGTCATTCCATACCTTTCACTGGCTACTCCTCAGAAACCAGCTAAGTCTCATTTGCCAGAACAACCAAAAAGTCGGTTACTGATGTAAAAAAAGCCAGTGATGAAAGGACTAGGAATAATGGATGCAAGTTGAAAAAGGGTAGATTCAGGCTAGATATAAGAAAGAAATTATTTATAGTGAGGGTGGTGAAACACTGGAAAAGGTTGCCCAGAGAGGTTGTGGATGCCCCCTCTCTGGAGGGGTTTAAGGCCAGGCTGGACAAGGAACTGAGCAGCCTGATGTAGTGGGGTTGGAACTAGATGATCATTAAGGTCCCTTCCAACCCAAACTATTCTATGATTCTATATGGAGCACGTCCCAGTAGTGCACCCTTGTGGCAATAACGAGCGATGACACACCGGCCTCTAGTAGGACCTACCCAAAGTGCCATTATTGAGAGGTAGAACTAGATTGTTTTCAAAAGTAAACAGCAAGACTAAGAAATGCAACAGTCACAAATTACAGCAAGGAAAATTTCGATTAGATAGAAACACAGAATGTCACGGACTGGAAAGGACCTCAAGAGATCATCTAGTCCTATCCCCCTGCTGGAGACCACCCAGATCAAGTCACACAGGCAGGGCTTGGATATCTCCAGAGAAGGAGACCCCACACCCTCACTGGGCAGCCTGTGCCACTGTTCTGTCACCCGCATCATGGAAAAGTTTTTTCTCACATTTTTGTGAAACTTCCTGTGTTCCAGCTTGCAGTCATTGCTCCTTGTCATATCATTTGACGTCCCTGAGAAAAGCCTGGCTCCATCCTCCTCACACTCACCCTTTACATGTTTATAAACACAAATGAGGTCACCCCTCAGTTTCCTCTTCTCCAAGCTAAAGAGACCCAGCTCCTCCCTCAGCCTTTCCTCAGAAGGGAGATGCTCCAATGGAATGTGAAAACCGGCAAACCTACTTTCAAAATAACCTAATTAAATTACTCTCTACCGTAACTACACTTAGACAAACCAAAATAGCTTTTTCACACAAGGACAGAAGATGTCTGAATCCAGTTCAACTGGGTGATGGTTAATTTTTTCTGGAAATCAGAAGTACCTACCTGGATACCCCTTGAGGCCATAGGCTTTCCACTGGCTAACAGGCTGTAATCCTGCTCTGTGGGCATCTTGATCACTGACTGAAGAGATACTGAGCTGTGATCTGAATACCTGGCAAAAGAAAACAGATCTGTTTGAGGAAGGAAGAGGGAAAAAAGGAAGGAAGGGGGAAAAAAGGAAGGAAGGGGGAAAAAAGGAAGGAAGGGGGAAAAAAGGAAGGAAGGGGGAAAAAAGGAAGGAAGGGGGGAAAAAAGGAGATAAAAAACAGGCTCTATTTGTCCCCTGCTGCTCTACAGCCACATCATCACAAAATGCAAAAGAAGATACATTTTCTTGATATTTTCTCATGAGTCATGTGCATTTAAGCCACAATAAGCAAACACTTGCAGGAAGAAAACCCAAATTCACACAATGTTGTCACTCCCTTTTTTCCTTTAGTGCTGGGAACCACCTTAGGGCAGGGTAGAAGCAAGTTTGTTTAGTTCCCCTGTCCAGCTCTCCACGTGGATGCACAAAAGAAGATCATACAGGCAAAATGCTGGCCAAGGACAGTGGCAACAAGCAAGCAGAGACAGACAAGACTGCTTATGCCCATTTGAAGTGTATATGAAATTAAGACTTTGCAGTGTTGAATGTTTAAAACAGTCTCTCTGCAGGCTGACAGCTCTGGGTTAATGTCTTCTGAGCAACAGATCTAAATCACACACCAAGAATTTCTAAGAAAACTCTACACTAGAAGCAGGCACCAGATTTTCAGCTCTTTACCAAAGCATCTCTGCACCTGGCAGCCCTAAAAGAGCTTAAATCAGGGCTCTGTCTGCAGAATGATACCAGAATGGTTCTTCCTTTGACTAAAACTCTGCCACCTCTCTCTCTGCCTTCTCAAATTGCTTAAATTCAAGCTGGAGAAGGAGCTGTTTCCATACTGAAGAATTACATTTGCTGAATCAGCTAAATATCAGCCTGATAGCAGGGCAGCTGGGGTACAGCACACTTCACTGAAGAGGCTCAATCACTAGAAACAGCTTTCTGAGAGAAAAGGAACAATATTATCTGGGGCCAATCGGCCTGGCCTGCAGCTCCTCTTGAAGAGCAACACCAGATGTTTTTTAACCTAAGGGAAAGATGAATAAAAAGACCCTTTCACTCCTGAGCCATCGAACTGATCTTAGAAGGCAATAGGCACAAAAAGAACAACATGGAGATGTGATGGATGCTTGCGATTCTTTCAAGTACTTAGAATTTCCCAGAAGGGCTGTATGGAAATTTCTCAGAATTTCCCAACTAAAGACCCCTTTATTTGGTAAAGGATTGCAGCAAGCTCATGGAAAGCTGAAATGTTAACAAGTCCCTTATTTCATTCTAAACGTCTTGAACAATTTAATACATCTCAGGTTTTGCATTTGGTTAAGAAGATGAAAAATATACAATGAAAGCATAGAAAATTACATGTTGGAACAGTAGGAAAAAAAAGGCCAAGCATTTGAATCCTGAAAAATTAGGCAAAGTTTCACTTCAGCTGTTTTTCTGTCCATTTAAGTTTGTGAAATTAGGCAAAGTTTGTGAAGTTTCACTTGAACTGGTTTTTTTTCCCCATTTTCCTTTAGGTAATTAACACATGGTTCTGTTAAAGGCTTTGAGGACTGTTTGTGCAGAGAGATAAATAAACACAAAGGGGGAGAAATAAAAGGGGAGTAAGTGAATCATAGAATAGTTCAAGTT
>VZTY01034727.1:1979-28385 GCA_013400935.1 Turnix velox
TCACACCACCAGGGAGCTGTGGAAGACGACGTTCTCCTCGGGCTGGCCACGTTTCCAGTGTTGGTAGTTGAGGGAAGAAGGGGAGGAGACATCAGCAGCGTCTTTCCTCAGCCCCAGGAAGGGAGTGGGGGCTGGGGGCTGGCAGGGTGTGAAGGTGCCTGTTCCACCACCACTAGGGCTGGAAGAAGGAGCTGGAAAACCCCGAAAAAGGAATCCCACGTTTGGGAAGAGAGGTTTCACCAGGCTTACAGGGCAGAAGGCAGAGCCGGTGGGGTTGAAGTGCACTTTGTTCTTATCTGGGCAGGAAGGCTGGAAGGGCTGCTGGGGGGTGGGGGAGCTGAAGGAAAAAGAGAGGGATGTGGTTAGAAGAGACATCACGGAGGGAATCCAGAAGCCAATGAAAAACCCAAGCTGTGTGTGCTCTTCAATCACACAGTCACATTGGGGATTGGAAGGAACCTCAAGAGACAGAATCATAGAATGGTTTGGGTTGGAAGTGACCTTCAAGATCACTTTTCAACCCTCCTGCCATGGGCAGGGATATCTCCCACTAGTACCTCATCCAGCCTGGCCTTAAACATCTCCAGGGATGAGGAGGCATCCACAACCTCTCTGGGCAACCTCTTCCACTGTCTCACCACCCTCACAGGAAAGAACTTCTTTCCTCTCTCTAGCCTGAATCTCCCCTCTTGAAATTTGCATCCATTCCTCCTAGTCCTTCAATCTCATATCCTATTCAAAAGTCCTCCCCCAGCCTTTCTGTAGCCCCCTTCAGGTACTGAGAAGCTACTCTGAGGTCCCCCCTGAGCCTTCTCCAGGCTCAAGAACCCCAACTCCTTCAGCCTGTCCTCACAAGGGAGTTGCTCCAGCCCTTTGATCATCTTTGTGGCCTCTGGACCCGCTCCAGATCATCCAGTCCAATGCCCTGCTAGAGCAGGAACACCCTAACCAGGTCACACAGGAAGACATCCAGATATGTTCTGAATGTCTCCAGAGAAGGAGACCCCACACGTTCTGGGCAGTCTGTTCTGTCACCCTCAGTGAGCCTGAGTAAGATTTTAAGCCCTCCAAGACACAACCTGGACTCTGCTGCGGGTACAGAGCAGCAGGAAGAGCCCAGCTTGTTTGGAAACATGTTCACATGAGGTTGGTGAGACAATGGAAGAGGTTGCCCAGAGAGGTGGTGGAAGCCCCATCCCTGGAGACATTCAAGGCCAGGCTTGCTGAAGCTCTGGGCAACCTGATCTACTGCAGGATGTCCCTGCTCACTGAAGAGGGTGGCACTAGATGGCCTTGGAAGGTTCCTTCTAACTCAACACGTTCTATCAAAGTCAGGAAAAAAGTCCTGGGTTCCAGACTGTCCTTGGTTTTTAAGAAACAATCCTTGTCAAAACTTTGTCCTTCCAACTCAACACATTTTGGGATTATTTCCAGGAGAAGCACTGCTTCCCTGCAGAAAGCTCTTCTGACTGAGAAAATCCTGGCTTGGGGAGGAAAATCCTACTGCAAGGAATCTCAAGATCCTTCTGAGTGACAATTTCAGCTTGGAGCCCTTCTCACCCAGCCTGAGGAGCCTTATTTCTTCTGCGAGTGTGCCTCCTAGAGGCTCCCTCTGCTTCACAACAGGGTTGAGGTGGCAAATGCAGCAAGAGAAGCTTCATCTGTCCCTATTCCAGCATCTCCCCATCCCACAGGACCCTCCTCAGCCCAGTTCTCTCCTGCTGACACATCCTCATACTTACGAAGCTTCTTCAAATGCTCGGACCTTCTCACATCCCTCGGGAGGTTCCCGTTTAAACATGTAGCTGTGGTTGGGTCGAGGAGAAGAAGCAAAGGCCAAGACTGGTGAAGGGCTGCTCTCCTCTAGGCAGGGGAGAAAAGGCAGATTGTGAGAAATGCTGAAAAAGAATCCAAAAAATCTCTAAAACTCAAGACACCAAAGGCTTCTTCTTCCACCCCCGTAGGCCACAACACCCCAAAGCCACACCAGCTTCTCTGTGCAGTTCCCACCTCACATTCTCCATCTGGAACTGGAAACCACTGCAGGTTGAAAAGTCTCCCATGGTTTAACCAAACTGGATGAGACCCTTTATTTTCCCTCAGCTGCAGCTCCTACCCCAGGAGACAGAGCAGGAGGAGCTGCTACACTGAGGTTTTGGTGGTACTGTCCCTCTTTTGTCCCCCCAGCCCTTCTGCTTCCAGTCTTTACCTTTCTCCTTTGGATCTGGCTGTGCCTCATCCACTGCAGGGGAGGGCTCTTCTGCTGCCAGTCTCACCGGGGTGTGAGGAGAGAGGCGGAGAGATACAGAGGGGGAAGGAGAAAGAGAGAGGCTGCTGCAGCTGCCACTGCTGGGCTCCAGAGTCAGGGACGCGTCTCCAGAGCTCCTCTGGGAAGGTGCTGGAGCCCTGTGGCCATCTGGGACATCCAGTATCTAGGGAAGAAGCAGAGTCTTAGAGGAGCAAGAAGCCTCTGCTGCCAGGGCAGAGGTTTAACAGCAGTTGCAGCTACAGAGAGCAGCTACTTTGGGGAGCAAAACAATGTTCTCTGACTAAAAGGACATTGTCTTTCAACATCCCATTCCTCAGGCATTTGGAATAGCTTTTCCTACAGCTTCACAGCACTAAGGAGCCTCTGGAAGCCAGTCTGAGATAGTGCCTTACAGCTCTCAGTGAGGTATCACCCACCCTGAGGTGGCCACCAGCCAATCTCTCAGCACAGCAGGGATTTAAGCCAGCAGCCACTTGACTCAATTTAGACAGTTAGGTGCCTAAAACAAACCAAAACTAGACACAGAGATCATCCCCATGGCCAAGAGTTTTTAGAAGAAAGGATTTTGAGACCACCCAGAAGATTCAGGGCAATCTTGTGACCTTCACTCACCCGCAGCAGCTCTTCATCCCCCTGCTCTTTCACAAAAACTTCTTCCAGCTCCTGGTTGAGCCCTTCCAGGCTCCTGTGCAAGCAGGGGCTGAGCCTGAAGACAGGAGATGGAGAAAGGAAGCCTGAAGGAGAGTCCTGTAACAGCCCAGAATGGAAGAAGTGAGAGTTCTATCTGCACAAGCTCAGTACTTAGATCCTGTTCCCACAGCTCTCCTAGGCTCAGCCAAAGCCCACCCGGAGAAGACTGACAGCAGAGTCACAGGGACACTGTGAAGAGGTGGGGGAAGAAAAAAAAACCTCTCCCTTCTCTGGCAGGAGAGAAGAACACTGACAACAAGTGTGGACACCAGCCCAGGGGAGCCTCTCTCCCTCTCCCTGGGCCAGATGGTGAGAGCAGAGCAAGGGTAGATGGGAACCTACCCTGAGTGATGCCAGGACAGCATGGTCCCCCTGCAGCGGGGAGCTCTTCTCCTTTTCTTTCCCACTTCTGCCATTTAGTTTTGTTCGCTGGAGCTGCTGCTTCAGTCTGGCAATCTAGCAAACAAAGTTCCAGCTACAGAACCAGTCAAAACCAACACCACTCCACCACCAGAAAGAATCACACCTTGTCTCTCTTCTCCTCCTCCCCCAAATCTTCTGATCCACACAGAAGTGCCAAAATAGAGATGGTTTGGATCACACAAAGCAGCACCTTTTGAAGGATGGGCCAGAAGGACTCACACTTGGCACAAACTTCCCGTGCGGCCAGTGCCCTTCCTCCACTAGTGGATCTGGATTATGTCCCACCTATAGAACAGCAGGAACTAGACCCTGCTGAACCCACAACAAGCCACAACACTGATGAGAAATGGACCAAGTTCCAGTGGAGCTACTTCACGAGGAAACTTTAGGTGAATCAGATGAGAACCAGGGCTAACAGTCTCATCTTCAACAGCATCCTGTCCTCCCCACTCCCCTTTTCTCTTGCAGTAAAGAGCCTCCAGGACCACCAGCAACTAAGCCAAGACCTGGCTGGAGCAGTGGGAGGGGGCTATTTTACCTCTCTGCGGTGATCTGTGCTACCCCAAGAAGCAGAACGTTTGTGAGCACTGGAGGTGGCTTTCCCCGCTTCCGCCTCATGCCAGGACACTGGAGTCTGAAGTGATGAGAAACAGGGCTGAGAACAATCACAACATTTACTGCTTTAGAGACTGGTGGTAGAGTCCTAACAGGACAACATCAACTCCTGCCCCTTCACGGTTCTTTTCCTGTGTCCCTCCCCACTAACACTCAGTAAAGTGCAGTAAGAGACCATCTATTTCTCTTGGCCAAGTTTGTGGCTAGGGGGAAAATGGACCTCACTGACCTACACAGCCAAAGATTTGCCCAAATATCCATGGCACCATAGAATAGTTTGGGTTGCAAGGGACCTTAAAGAGCATCGAGTTCCAACACCCCTGCTATGGGCAGGGACACCTCCCACTACACCAGGTTTCTCAGTGCCTCATCCAGTCTGGCCTTAAACACCTCCAGGGATTGAGGGGGCATCCACAACCTCTCTGGGCAACCTCTTCCAGTGTCTCACCACCTTCACAAGAAAGAATTTCTTTCTTCTCTCCAGCCTAAATCTCCCCTCTTCCAACTTACATCCATTATTCCCAGTCCTGCCATCACATATCCTATTGAAAAGTCCTCCCCCAGCCTTTCTGTAGCCCCCTTCAGGTATTGAGAAGCTACAATGAGGTCCCCCCCCTAAGCCCTCTCCTCTCCAGGCTCAACAACCCCAACTCCCTCAGCCTGTCCCCACAAGAGAGTCACTCCAACCCTCTGATCATCCCCGTGGCCCTCCTCTGGACCTGCTCCACCATGAGTAGTTGGTGAGATAAAGCACATCAAGTCATTACTGTAAATAAATCATAGAACCATAGGGCTGGAAGGGACCTTCAAAGGCCATCTAGATGGCACTAGAGGAGGTTGCTCAAAGCCTCAGCAAGCCTGGCCTTGATTGTTTTCAGGAAAGGGGCCTCCAACACCCTTCTGGGCAGACTGGGCCAGTGTCTCACCACCACTTCTGTGCTGCCTGCAGAGGCTCTCATGTGATACAGGGTTTGAGGCACTCACAGTACCAAGAAGCATTAGTGAGAGGAAAAGCCTCACCCAACCGTGAGAACACACACAACTCACTTCTGAGACCTCAGGCTCCCGTATTTGGAGCTCAAAGGCGTAACCAAAGTGGAAGCTGGGGCGGCAGAGTGAGGGCTGGAGAGATGGAAAAGCCTTCTCCTGCTCCCCTCCCTCCCTCCCATTTCTTCCTCCCTCCCTCCACAGGACTGGCAGCTCTCTGCAGAAAAACATCCCCAGCACCACCTCCCACAGCTGTTTTCAGAGCAACATTCTGGATATCAATGGGAATGTGAAAGGGCTGTAAATCTGATTAGCAAAGGGTGTGAACTTCCTTCCACTGAACTCAGCCCTCTCAGCTCAGACTCCAGGATGGGAACAGTCCCAAAGGCACATGGTTTTTAAGCACAGCCATTACTTCCTCCCCTCACCCCCCCCACGTCACATCTCAGTGCCTCTCAAAACGCTCAGCCCATGTAACTGCCATATCTGTGGGAGGCTCTGGATGCTACTTCCCTCCTCCATCCTCAGCTGCGGCCTGCCAGGAGGTGCAAGGGCCTGAGAACTTCCTCAGGTTCCTCTCCAAGCAGTCCAAGTGATCTCCCCAGAGGCTGCTGCAAGAACAGCAGCTGCTTTAAACAGCCCTGTTGAGTCACAGGGATGACAGAAGCCTCTCTTCTCAAAACAGCTTTGAAAGTCTATTCAAACCAAAGCAACAAGGCAAGTTACCTAAAGTGCCACCAGGTTTCCTTTACCCCCTGTAAAGGGATTCAAATGATTTCCAGGCAGAAGCTCCACCCCCTCCTGATGTCTCAGGCTCTGAATGAACCCCCTTCCTTTTACACACCAGGTTCCCTACAGCTGACATCATTTGCTGTCTCAGTCTCCATTCTGTAGGCTCTGCCTGTAGGCACACAAGTTCTTCACCTCAATTTACAGCATTCAGTTTGGTATGAGAGCAGAAATCTCTTCAGCCAGTGCTCTAAAGTCCTGCCAAGCTCAGAGCTGCTGGTCCAAGGCATCCATCCCTGTGCCAGAGTCTGGGAACAGACCAAGGAGAGATGGAAAATCCTCCAGCAGAGCCCAACCTGGCAGCTTCAGCACATGGCACAGCTTATCTCATATCCTACATCTAACATCCTCTCCTTAACAGCTCCACCATCACCATTTGGCCTTTACCCCAAAACTTTGTGTCATTTTCTATGGCTGTAGAACACTGAGGAGAGGAGGTGAAGGTCTGAGGCCACAGCCCTGCCCCATGTTACTGCAAGAGGCAAATCTGTGGGAAGCTCAACTCCAGCTGCTGAGAGCAGAAACAGATGGAAACTCTCCTTAAGTCACTAGAAACCTCCTGAGCCCTGTTTGAGGAGCCACTTACTGTGATACCCCCAGCACTGAGCATTGCACCCCTGCTCACAAAACCCCTGGGGCCTAAAAAGGAAGAAAAGATGCTGTTTGCAATAGGAAAGAAAGGCCTGAAAAAGAAGAGGAGGCAGACTGTCAAGGCAGAAGGAAATTACAGAACTTTCTGTACTAACTGTGGCAAAACCGCTTCCTCAGAGAGAGGAGAGTAAAAAAAAACCACAACATTTTGCAGAGTGAGATAAAGCCATGAGCTCCAGTCATGTCTAGTGCTGCCATCCTAAGCCCCACACCCAGCACCTCCAGCTCTATCTCTCACTGAACCATCTCTCCAGAGCAATTCTCCAGAGCTCTGCAAAACAGCTGATGAGAGGTTGAATAAGAAAGGAAGAAAAACATGTTGTGGTCAGCAGAGACAGTCCTAAGTTTGATAAATCTTAAGCCTGAAAAGACAAGAGGAGTGGCAAAGTTATAACAAGGATCATTTCATTAAAACTCAGGGCAGTCTGGAACCCAGGACTTATTCCTGGCTTTGACAAGAATGTGTTGAGTTGGAAGGGACCTTCTAAGGTCATCTAGTGTCACCCTCTGCAGTCACAGGGACATCCTGCACTAGATCAGGTTGCTCAAAGCCTCAGCAAGCCTGGCCTTGGATGTCTCCAAGGATGGGGCCTTCACCACCTCTCCTGTTCCAGTGTCTGATGGGGAAGAATTTCTTCCTAACATCTAACCTAAACCCGCCCTGCTCTAGTTTAAAATCAATTCCACAGATGAGCCATATGACAAGCAGAGGTCAGTGTGTGACACAGCAGGAGATCAGTGCTCCTCTCAGGGCATGTTGCAAGGCAGAATTAGCATCTGGAAGCCACTTGTAGATAACTGATGAAAGACTTGGTGGGACACACCTGGCCCATTCACTGCAGAGAGGAGCCATCAGCCACACTCAGCAGAGGCTCCATTAACATACTGGTATCTTCCCCATTCCGGGAAGGAGGTACCTCCTCATCTCCAATCCCTTTCCCAAAAGGGCCACACTCAAGAAAAACTGATTATCCCCAAAGTGCTCCAGTTAAGTGTTCCCATCATCACTGATGAAGACAGAAAGGAAGAGAGTGCTTCCCTGACTCAAAAATAAAGTTGGATAAATTCTTTGCCTTCCTTTCCAGCCTGCCCTCTGCCCTCAGCAGCACTCCTGGGCACCAGAATTGAAAAAAAAAAGCAGGGCAAGAATAATTTGGGAAAGGACAATGGATGTTGGAATCCAATTCCAACAGAGAATTTCCTGCAAACTGCCCCAGTAATAAATCCTTGAACAGCAAAGATCAAACAGCAAGTCAACAGAAGACTGAATGCACTAAACAAAATTACTTGTTAAGCAAACGGATGCTCTTATCCTTCCAAATTCTTTCAAGTCTGCAGATATCGAGCACCATTTGCTGCCCTTCAGTAATATTTACAGGTTGCTAAGAGTTCCTCGAGGTCTGGAGCTTTTCCATCCTACAGTAGAGCAGTTCCTGCTAGTGAGTCCTTCTGCAGGAGCACCCTTGACTCCTCACACAGCGTGTGGCACTCAGCCCACCAGCCTTATATAAGGACTTGGCCCAGAACAGCGAGGCAGGAGGAAAAAAAATAAGAGGAGGATGGAGCCAGTACTGGAGCAGAAAGCCAGGGGCCATCTGCCTCCAAACAAGGCCAAGGAAATTCTAACTCTGCACCAAAGTGGAATTAATTGAAGCCGCGAAGTAAAAAAGGAGGGGGGGGGGGGAAAAAACAAGCCTTCCTAGAAAGTTGCAGGAATGGAAATTGAATGCCTTCCCATTTAATGTCTTCCCTCTTCAGCTCCACAACCCTCTGCTGGCCCAGAGGGCTAAGGGCAGGCTGGAGGTTTGTACCTGGGTTGCTTTGTCATTCATGCACGAAGTGGGAGCTCCTTCAGCATCCCTTGGCCACTGTCCCAAGAGGTAGGAGCCCACGATGGTGTCCAGAGAAGAGGTGCGTCGCACATGGGGCTGCTGGGGACGCCAGGTCTTCTCCCCAGTAGCAGCAGCAGCAGCACAGGGAACACTGGCTAGAAATAGGGGAAAAGAAAAATAAAATTTAGGTTTGCAAAGAGGCAGGAGGGACCTTCTTCATGGCCTGGCCATGCCCATGATAAAATCACACTGGAAGAGGTTGCCCAGAGAAGTTGTGGATGCCCCATGATCCCTGGAGGTGTTTAAGGCCAGGCTGGATGAGCCACTGAGCAACCTGGTCTAGTGGGACCCTGCCTCATGGCAGGGGGGTTGGAACTAGATGATCTTTGAGATCCTTTCCAACATAAACCATTCTATAAAAGCCAAGATTCACAATTACCAAGCCCATGTTCATCACAAAAACCACAAGAAGGGACCTAGCACAGACAGCCTGCAGGAATCCATTCACGTTTTGGAAACTAGAGTCCTGTTGCTCCTGATGTGCTCCACCAGTTCCCACTCCCCCAGGGGCAGCAGCTCATCCCTCCAAGGCCACAAGGGCCCGGTCACAGCAGGGGCAGATTTCCTGCTCCACAACAACCATGGAAAATAAGAAGCAAGAGAATCAACAGTGGAGTGGCCTTCCACTGCTGGGCTGCACTCACCCTTATCACCCAGAGGTTGCTGCTCTAGAAGTGGAGATTTTATTGCAAACCTTAAGTGGCTGCTTGAAATGGTTACAGACATTCCAGGGATTGAGGGAGCTGCCACATAAGCAAGTGAAACATTTGGAGTGTCCACGGTGCTCTTGAGTGAACAACACAGTAAAAACTCCACCACTGTGTTGTCTGTGTTGTCCTGTACTCCCTTCTGGCTGGAGCACTCAGAGTCACAGAATGGTCTGGGTTGGAACCCAGTTTCAACCCCCTGCCATGGGCAGGGACACCTCCCACTACACCAGGTTGCTCAATGCCTCATCCAGCCTGGCCTTAAACACCTCCAGGGACTGAGGGGCATCCACAGCCTCTCTGGGCAACTTCTTCCACTGTCTCATCACCCTCACACCAAAGAACTTCTTTCTTCTCTCCATTCTAAATCACCCCTCTTCTGATTTTTATCCATTACTCCTAGTCCTGCCATCCTGTATCCTATTAAAAAGTCCTACCTCAGCCTTTCTGTAGCCCCCTTCAGGTACTAAGAGGCTACTCTGAGGCCCCCCCTGAGCCTTCTCTTCTCCAGGCTGAACAACCCCAACTCCTTCACTCTGTCCTCAATAAGGGAGTTGCTCCAGCCCTCTCATCATCTTTGTGGCCTCCTCTGGACCTGCTCCCACAGCCCCATGTTCTTCTTACGTTGAGGGCTGCAGAACTGGACACAGTACTCCCATAGATGCTTACTCCAAGAACCCAGAGGTACAACTCAAGGGAGCTCTGGCTGCCTCAGTGTCCCATGAGGAACCACACTATTGCTTGCTCCCTGTTTCCAGGAGGCCAGTCCCATTGCAAGCCAATAGAGGATGCAGAGACAAATGTCCCACCTAGCAGGGGAGACACACAGCAGGTGCTCTGCAGTCCCATCCTCATCCCTGCAGCTGTTAAAAAAATGGGTGTCCTCACCCAATTCAAAATAGGGAGCAAGAAAAAGGCAAGTTGAAGCCAGCAGGGAGGTTTGTTTGCATTTTGTTTTGATTAGACATGCAAATTACCAGACACATTAATTAGAACCAGCCCTCTGGCCTCCTGGCAGGATATTAAGGCCTGCTCCAGGTGCTGTGTGTACAGACACCTACTCGGAACACTGGCACAGGCTGCCCAGAGAGGGTGTGGGGTCTCCTCTGGAGACATACAAACCCCACCTGGATGCCTTCCTGTGTGACCTGATCTGGGTGTTCCTACTCTGGCAGGGGGATTGGACTAGATGATCTCTTGAGGTCCCTTCCAATCCCTGACATTCAGTGATTCAGTGAAAATAAGGGCACAGCACCAGGTAGGGAGTTAACCACACTAAAAGCAGCCTTCAAACTGTTGAGCTTTATGTGGTGTTTGCCAAATACCTCCGGATACAAAGGTGCTGTGGCACCCAGCAGGCGCAGCCCTGGGACCATTCCAGGGACACGGCCTTTAAACACATCTTTTTTATCAGCTGAAATACCAGCAGAGCAGTGGAATTCCAGTTGGAGGTGAAAAAAAAAAAGTAGGAACAAAAAAGCCACGTGGGAGGGTAAGAGACAAATTAGTCCTTGCATGACAGCCACACCTCAGAAGGTCCACACTGCATTAAAGACTCATTGTCTTGGGTCCAGCTGGCATTTCAAGGCACGTTCCCAGCTCCCAACAGTTAAGAGAGTCAGCTGCTACAAACTCTAATTTAGAAACTCGTTAGTGTGTGCAGCTTCCTCTTCAGTGGCCCCACAGGCAACGTTACTTGCATCTCCAGGACTATGACTTCAGCCCTCTCCTTCCTCTCACGTTGCTGCTCTCTTGCTGGCAGAAGAACCCAACAATAGCATGAAAAGAAAAAAGAAAGAAGTTCTTTGGTGTGAGGGTGGTGAGACACTGGAAGAGGTTGCCCAGAGAGGCTGTAGATGCCCCCTCAATCCCTGGAGGTATTTAAGGCCAGGCTGGATGAGGCACTGAGCAACCTGGTGCATTGGGTGGTGTCCTTGCCCATGGCAGGGGGGTAGGAACTAGATGATTTTTAAGGTCCCTTCCAACCCAAACCATTCTATGATGGGGCTGCCCCTCACCCCTGCTGCTTTGGACAGCACATGGGCCAACTCTGGAGCTCTCCAGGAGGCCTCTTCACAACTACCTTTACATCTTTAGATCAGATACAACCATCCTTACATTAAACATTAGAAAGAAGTTCTTTCCCATGAAGGTGGTGAGACACTGGAACAGGAGAGGTGGTGGGGGCCCCATCAAGCCCGGAGACATCCAAGGCCAGGCTTGCTGAGGCTCTGAGCTACCTCATCTAGTGCAGGATGTCCTTGTCACTGCAGGGGAATGGCACTGGGTGGTCTCTGAAGGTCCCTTCCGACTCTATGATTCTAAGGTTAGATGAGACATGAGGAAGAAGTTTTTCCCCATGAGGGTGGGGAGACACTGACCCAGGTTCCCTAGATAGACAGTGGAGGCCCATCCCCGGAGACATCCAAGGCCAGGCTTGCTGAGGCTCTGAGTGACCTGATGTCCCTGCTCAATGCAGGGGGTTGGAAAGGATGACCTTTGAAGATCTCTTCCATCCCTAAGATTCTATGATAACCACCCCCTTTAGAGAAACTGGGGTCACCTCCCATCTCCAACCTTCAACAAATCAACCTCAAAGAAGAGCCATGCTGCCCTACGATGACACATGCATCAACTAAATGACATCTAAAGCTATTTGTGCACAAACAGCAAGAACTTCACTTGCTGAAGAACAAAGAGAAGCTTGAAGGGCACAGGGTGGTAGAGAGGAGTCTCAGGCTGCTCCTCCTTAGGGTGCAAAGGCTGTGTGCACAGCACTGAGAGTTGGGAAGGAGTAGAGAAGGAGAGGCACCAGGGTAGGGTGGAGTGTCCTGTTTACAGCTCAATGCTATTATCATCCCTCCCCACCGAGGCTGCACAGCTGCTGCCAGCTCTGGAGCTGCTTCAAGGCAGCCCTACAGCTGAGAAGTGACAGGTTGTGGCTCTTTTACTTTCCCTGTGACAGTAAAGCTGCCTCAGATAACAGCCACCCTATCTCCAGAGCCATTTGGCTGCCTCCAGTTGCTGCAGAAGACTTTCCTGCAGCCCTCAGTCAAAGACTGAGTTAAAGACAATGCCAGGCTTTAAAAAGAGAAAATTTTCAATACTGGAGTTGTGGATTTGCAGCAGCCCTTGTCTTTCACAACCACATTGACATCTCTTAACTCAGAGCTCTTTAAACAATCTCACAAAGGCCCAGGCAATCACTGCATCTAAAAAGAGAAAAGTCAAGACTTAGTAAACTTTTAAAAAACCTCCAGGGTCAGTTTTTAATGAGAAATACTTGCAGCTGAATTCAAAACTGATGGCAAGCAAAGTTCCCATTACTACTTTCTGTAGAGCTGTAAAACTTCCCTCCCTCTCCAGATTTCACCCTGGGGAAACTGACCCTTTTCCTATCAGAAGGATGTTTGGAAATTTCAGGACACGCTGTTCAGATCCTGACGTTTTTGGAATTCATCCCTACAAAAGTCTGTCTTGAAAAGATGAAGCATGAAACAACAGTCAATGTTTAAACCTAATCAGCTTCCAAGCTCTCCATGGAAGAAAGAGCTGTCAGAGGCCTGGCCCTGAAGGGAAGCTTCCCCAGCTCTCTGCAATTTCAAGGTGTACCCCATGGTTTTGGGCAGTTTATTGGCTCAAGCAAGACTTTTTTAAGCTTTCAAGAGAGAATTTCCCAGGGAAAGTTTAGCCGAGATGAAACCTGAGCAACTCTGGCAATAACTAACTTATGCAAATATCTCCCACCTTGGCGGAACAGGAATTATTCTGAATTATTTAACTTCTGTATCAGCTTCCTCCATCTCCAACTTTTACTGCTCTTTAAAGCACACCGTTTGACTCAGATGATGAGCCTGATTTAGAGGATGGGGACAGACAGATAACACAAAGGCCCAAATTGTTCCTGTCAAACCACAGCAGGACCCTGTGACACAAAACCAGCTCTTCTAGACAAAATATTCACACCCAGTCAGGCTGCTGGATGCATATCAGTGTCCCCTTCTGCACCCCAGCACCACTTCCTTGCTCTTTAACATCTTCCCAGACAACCTGGCTGTGTGATCTCTGCACAAAAACTAGGTTTTTTTTGCACAACTGCTACTTGGAGGCACCTCAGGTGCAGAAGCAGAAGGGACACAATGCTGTGATGGTCACTAGGGCAGGGGCTCTTCCAGCAGAAAGAAGCCATCAGGCCATCCCAGAGTGTAAGAAGAGCATCTTATGGCCATTTGAAGGATTTTTCTTAACGTGTTACAGCTCTAATGAAGTTCTAGGGTACAGCAGGTCTTGGCCATCACTCAGAGCTTGCTGGCTCCAGGCTGACAGAGCAAGAAGCTGGTTAAAAGGAACAAATCCAGTGTCTTCCCTTCCCATTTTCTTCTTCTCAAACCTAACCAGACAAAAGACAGGGCAGTACCTTCCAGGGGATGTCAGGAACAGAGATCCATAGATCACATCAGGGAGCTACACTTCATCTTGATCAGAAAATAGATCTCAGACCTCCTCTTGGAGTCCAGAAACACTCTCACTGGGCATTTCCAGAGCAGAGACAAGCAGTGGAAGTGTTAGTGAAATAAAGATCAAAACTGAAGCTTCAACATTACATCCCACAGAATCAAAGAATGGTTTGGGTTGGAAGGGACCTTAATGATCATCTAGTTCCAATCCCTCTGCCATCCAAATATTGTTTTAGTTTCTCTGCAGTTTCATCACAGTGAATCAAGTTCCCCCACAGGTTATTGCTAAACAGGACAAAAAGGTCTCAGCAGTAAGCAAGCTTCAGAAATATAACCTCAGGTTTTATTTAATTTGATTTTTTCCCTCCCCAGACAGAGCAGGTAAAAGAACCTGCAAGTCCTGGATGCTGCACTGAGGAAAAGCAATAGAATAAGTTATTTTTTTATATATCAGCCTCAATCTTTAACGTAGCCAAGGCTAAAAATCTTTACAAGGTCTTGCTGCAGCCTCTCCACAGGCAGGAGAAATGTGAAGATTGAAGAAACCATCCTTCCAACCACAGCAGTCAGCCCAGGCACTTCCTTGTGGCTCACCAAAGCTCTGCTAACCTCAGAGAGGACCTTAATCTACCAGACAATCTGAAAGCAAGGCAGGATTATGCAAGGAGCAAATGCTTTTTGCTGCAGGAACCCCAGAAAGCCTTAAAGGAGATGAACAAGCAGTTTTACTCCTTCCAAATGAAATTCAAAATCCTGTGCTTAGTGCACAAGAGAAATCTGCAAACGTGCAATGAAATAGGGAGATTCATGGTGAGAGACAGCTACTGAGAGAGGAACAAAGGTAAAGTTGGGAGATGAAGATTCTGGGACAAAAATTCCCAGAAGCTGGAGACTAGAAATGAATATTTTCTCCACAAAGCATTCCAGCCAGGTGATTTGGAGTGGAGAAGGGGAAGATCTCAAGCTTGAAGCAGAAATGGAGCAGGAGATCCAGAGAAGCTGCCAGAAAACACTTACTCAAGGTACCAAAAGAGTGGTCATAAAGCACCAACACCAGTGGAGAGGTCTCCACACAGCACCCAAGATCTCCAGGCTGAGAGCAGCAGCAGGTTGGTGACAAGCAACCTTGGAAAGCTGGATTTTCTAGGAAAAGAAAAATCTCACTTTATCCCAAAAGCAGGAAAGGAAAGTTATGTTCAGTAGTAACTGCACCAGGGTAGAAGAATGCAGCAAGGCAACCCTGCTGCAATTGGTATGTATGGGTAGAGAAAAAAAGAACAATTTGAACATTAAGGGGCTTCAAAGAGGAGTATGAACCTGGAATTTGTAGGCAGATGAGAATGTAATGATACACACAACCCCCAGCTCCTCCTGCAAAGAGTTAACACCTCCACAGCAGCAACCTCTGGCACTAAGTCTTATCACCTCAAGGCTCTGCAAAGGAAGTATTGTACACTTCTCTCTCAGTATTTTAAAATTAGAATCTCTTTTGCCTTTCAAGATTTAAAACTGAAGGGAAATTCACACCCATGCTAGGGTGGGATTTGACAGCTCTTTGCTCATTACAGTAAATGTAAAAGCCTCAAAAGGCTGAAATCCATTGCACCTTCCGGAGAGGAGGCAGAAGCTGTGGTTAAACTGCACTTGCCCCTCATGACTCTTGCTCAAACCATACACACACAGCCCAAGAAACCCAAAAAAGTACCTGGTTTTTTTTTTTTGTTTTTTTTTTTTCCCCAAAGCATAGCCCTCTAAAAAAACCCCATTGAAACCTTTCTCTGCTTCAATGCTTCACCAGCACAGAAAGGAGTGACCCAGCGAGGGGGTGGGGCATCAGGAAAAACTCAAGGCAAAGAGATTTTGGAGCTGGATTCCCCTGACAACACTCAGCAGTGACCTGGCCCGAAGTGAAACCTTCACTGAACTGGCTCCCGAGGGCTTCACCACTGGCCTGGGAGCACAAGGGAAGAAATTCCAGGCTTTGTAATCACTCCCCTGGTTACAAGCTGAGTACAGCTGGAGAGAGCTGCCCAGGGACAAGCATCTGCAGATATCATTGAAGTAAATTAAGAGGGGACACACACACTGCAGTTCAAACTGCCTGTTTGGGTTTTTGTTTTGGTTTGGTTTTTGGCCACAGACTTTGCTAACCAGCAACTCCCTCCTGGAGGCCTGAGACTGAAGCTGAACATCCAGCTGATGGAGGAAATAAAACTGAACTCTTCACCTTTAACTTCCAAAGTTTGTTTTTCAAATGATAAAACAATCTGAAGAATTTCAACATCCTCCAAGCCCTTGGTTGAAGTGCACATTTCCCTACATCTAGCCTGATGCAAGGCACTGCTTTGGTGGGATCTCCAAGCAAGCCCATCTCTTTCCCACCAACAGCCTGAGAGTGCTTCTGGAATGGCTTTGCACTCTGAAATTTAAGAAAGAACTAGGAAAAAAACAGATGGGCAGGCAGCCTCTTGTGAACAATAAGAATGGTTTCAAAACAAGCAAAAACTTGTTCAAACATTAGATCTTTAGGACTTGTTCACTCCAATCCTGGAGAAGAAAGATGACTAAAGAGCTACCAGCATCAATCCTGTCACTCCTATCACAAGAGTGAAAGCCAAGTAATGGAGATAGAGCTGTGGGGTTGGTTTTTTTCTCTTTTTTTTCATTAACCCTACTTAGATAAATTCTTGATAAGCATCTAGGAATCAAGATCACTGCACAAGGCAAGCCTCTCGCTCTCAGGATGAGAAACCTTTGATTGGAAATCTTCCAGTACACATAAAGCAAAGTAAAATGAAAACAGAGCAAGACATTCTTGATATTTCTACCATTACAGACAAGGTGGAAAGCAATGAAAAAGAAAGTTTCCTGTCCCTTACATTCATAGAAGGACATAAATCACATCAGCATTTTATGACAAGCCTTCCTCCTCCAGTCATCTGAAGGGCTACTTGCTGTGAAACCACCTTCCTGGAGGGCCCAGCACGAAGCCCCTGAGACAACTTTTTAGGGAGGAAAAAATACAATAATAAATCCCAAAATCTGATCTGCCTTCTGGTGACCTTCCCAGCTCCTTTTCTAACTGGGATGCAGGATAGCAAAGCTAATATTAGCTCAGAGATACAGCTGGCCTGAAGAACATAAGCAAAGCAGCATTATGCACACAAGAGCTGTGTGCTACAGCCCCAGGAACCACCAAGCCAGGAACACCATGAGATCCACAATTCCTCTTCCTCAGAGCATGGCATGTGGGAAACTGAGGCACAGGAAGGAGAAGCACCTTGCCCAGAGCCATGCAGCAGGATCCAGGCAAGCAAGGAAACCATTATCTCCTGTTATTTTTAAGGAATGGGCTAAACCACATGAGTTCCTTTGATATTTTCCCCTCATTTCCTGTACGCTCAAGCCTAGGTTATCAGGTGGTTTGAATGGAAGCATTACCAAACCTCATTTTTAATGCTAAAAAAATAAAGGCCTGTTTAATAGAAATCCCAAGAGGGGGTATTTTAGGTTCAACACCATTGATCTCGCTTGGGGATCCTTCTTGTACAACTGTTGAGTGCCACCAAATCACTATCATCATCATCTTCAACTGCAGGAGCCAGGAGGGAAGGGCCAAGAACAGCTCAGTGCAGTCAAAGCTGCATTTCAACGCAGTATTTCAACATCCCAGCTTTGCATAAAGAGAGCTCATAGCACTTTTGGTGCCCAACATGATTTCTCTCACAGTATTAGGTCAATTACTTGTTCTTTCCTTTGCAGTTGAGGCAGTAAAACGCTTCCTGCAGCTGGCACACAACCACCTCTCCTGTGCACAAAGTACCACCCAAGTTCCTTTTCCTCACCCAAAAACTCAGTGAATACAAGCCCCAGATGAAAGGAAGATACACAAATGAAAAAAAATCCACCCAGGATAAACATCCCAAGAGCTTCCCAGTTCCCCTGCAAGGGAACAACCCAACCTGCCTGCACAGTCCCATCCCCTTCCTCCTGCAAGTTTTACTTTCTTTAAATGTCATCTCCAGCATTTTTAAAGCAGGGGAAAAAACTTGTTTCACCCACAGAATGTCAACACAAGTCAAGATTAGTTATAGATGTGTCCTTTGTTTCCCCTTTCCCACACCCGTATCCAGAGGCTAACAAACTGGGAGCAGCAAGTTTAGATGGAAGGTATGATCTCTATCAGCTGAGGGCTGCAACACCATGAATGGGTTCCAATTACTCTGCCAGAAACTAGTTCTACATTAAACAAAGCCACCTGCAATGCTCTGCCTCCAAACCTGAGCCACCTATTGTATTCAGCTGCCTTTTGCACAAAGACTGTCTCCATTCCAGAGGACAGAGGTAGGATTCTTCCCGGGCAGGACATCCTCAAGGTTTTCCCATCCTTCCACCAGTCCCTACATGACTTTTTTTTCACCTTGGCTTAGGGAGGGAGCTCCTCCAAGTGCTCCTATGCTTAATCTGCCTGTGCTTAACCCTTCTCAGCCTGCTCTTAGCCCCAACCAAACCCTAAAGGCAAAGGCAGAATTACCTAATAGTGATGAATCTCAAGATTTTGGAATGCAAATTCTGTCCAAGAAGCTACTTGTGCTGTGCAGCAGCAGGATTTGCTCATGACAGCACCCTGCAACCTGGCTTGAGGGGGTTTGTCTCCTTTGCAGAGTTAATCCCAACTAAACTGCTACTTCTACTGAGATCCTTCTTCCCTAAGATGGGCATCTTCAACTTCCAAGTCTGGAAAACTTCAGGTTGTTAAACAGCAGAAAACTCAAAGAGCAAACAACACAAACACCTTGACCACTATTTCAGTAATAAAATCCATTATAGCCATCTCTCAGGACACAAAACCCTATCAGATACATAAGCAAACTCATTCAACTGATCAGACTGAAGATGGGTAGGAGACACCCCCCAGTCCCTACTCATTATATGCCAGTAAAGGAAAGAAGCAGAAATATTATTAACAGCTCTGCTGTAACCCTACTACGCAATCCCCCAGCACTTTCAAGTGATAAACAGCTATTTTTATCCCTAAAGAACCCATTTTCATCTCACCAAACATATGCTCAGTGTTGCCTCTGAATAGCAATCCCACTCATCTGCCTCTGTAATATACAGCAGGCACGGGTTTAATTCAAACACCTAATAAAGATATCTGGCATCTGCTCTCTCAGGCTCTCTAGCAGGATCCACACAGCAAAATATAATAGGACATCTCAAAACCAGGCAAGTTCAGCAGGCAAGCATCAAAATCCCATCCAAATGAGTCAGCTCTGCCAACAGTAACTTTCTGAAAAGCTAAAAAGGCCCCACATCATTCTGGGCTCCTAGGGGTGGTGTGGGAAAAGCAGTGAATCTCTTTGAGTTGAGGGAAAAAGACTAGCAATAAAGCTTTCATTTCACAGAGAGTTAGGGTGAAACACAGAGGTGCAAGACTCTTGTCAAAGCCATTCATGAATCCCTTTCAAATCAAACACAGGTTTACAGATGAAGGTTTGCAACTCTGCACTCACAGCTATAAATAAACACACATATATATATAAAAATACACCTGTACTTCTGTCACTGATAAACAGGCAGTGCTGTGAAGGCTGATGGGCAGCTAACCTCTCTCCTTCCCAATAAATCTACCCTCAGGCTGCTGAGAAGGGCAGTAGGTAACCCCCTCATGCTCCTACTCACCCATCTTACTCTTACACCTTCTATAAGGGGTGCACTGAAGCTCAGTTAGAAACATCTTGAGTGTGAAGTCTGGATGTCAGCATGGAAGTCTCCAACCAGCATGTGCTTCTGTGTGGGCTTTAAAGGAAAGAACTGAAGCAACAGCACAAACATTGATGTTAACTGATTTAAACTTCAAAGTCCCCAGAAAGCTCAAACCACCCTAGAGAAGGTAACCAAGCTGGTGTTATGGCACCTGCAGAGCTCTGGGTGCCCCAGCAGCTGCCTCCAGCCACCTCACCCAGCACCAACGGCTCTGGCCTGCACCTGAGGAGGATCAAACACCAACACGTTGTTTCCTTCACCATCAAAAGCCACATCACTGAAGAGATAAGGAATTAAAAAAAGCATTAACCCAGATAACACAAACCAGACTCCTTCACTGTGAAGTCCTGACATCTTGGATTTCTGCACAAGAAACACTAGAAGAGGTTGCCCAGAGAGATTGTGGATGCCCCCTCAATCCCTGGAGGTGTTTAAGGCCAGGCTGGATGAGGCACTGAGCAACCTGGTCTGGTGGGAGGTGACCCTGCCCATGGCAGGGGCGTTGGAACTAGATGATCTTTAAGGTCCCTTCCAACCCAAGCTATTCTATGATTCTAAGTCAAATCCTTTTAAAATATTCCTTGACCTCCTTCCTGGCATCTCCCAGCTCTTCCTTTAACAGAAGCCCTTTGAGAGACTCAGCAGCTGCTCCTCAGCTCAATGGGATCCTCTATTATCAGAGCAGCTGCAGGATCAGCCCCCACATCACCCCACACCTCTTCTGAAACCCTGAGCCAGATCTCCCAGATCCCCTGTAGAGTCAAAGGATGAAAGAAGTGGTCAAAGCAACACATTTCCACGCTGAGCTCCCAAAAGGTAGGAGGTGAAAGCATCAGGTTATGAATCACTAGGATTTTGCTAAAACTCTGCCAGTTTGCTGCCAAGGTTCCCACTCAGGGAGCAAATTGAAGCTTAGTGAGAGTGATGGAAATTCCAACACTTCCAAAACTCTACATGAAATGACTATGACCAAGAGGAAAAATTCAAGCTCTTACAGCCTGAAGAGCAAGGCACAGAGCCAGGAAGAAATGAAGAGCAGCAATTCTGGGTCCTAGCAAGCAGAGCTCCAGCTGTTTTGCCCTCAAAGCTTTATAATATTCACATTTTGCAGAGGCACAGTGCAGAGCTTTACCTCACGTGAGGGATGACAGCAGCCTGCCTCTTCTTTCTTTGAGAATTACTTTATTTTTCTTTGTATTCATCTGAAGCTACCCACTAATTGCCCCATTAAAAGCAACCTCACCTCTATTTCAGCAGACTGCTGAGAGGGAATCAGAATGCAGAGCTCAGAAGAAACTATTTCATTAGCTTGTTTCAACTGGAAATCGAGAAAAAGCAGCTTTTTAATAGCTCCTCTGATCAATACCAAACATGCCAGGAGCAAGGGTGACTAAGTCTCAAGGAGTGAAACGCAGGAGGCTTCCAGAAGGGCCATTAATCCTCACTGTAGGACAGAGAGCAGCTCTCCCCTCTGCAAAGCACCTTGGGTTAAAGAAGAGATCAGATGCCACCAAGATCAGCTGGCCTAGAGCTTGATGTGTATCTCTTTCTAGTCCAGAAATCTGTTTAATCAGGTATTTAACCCCCCCTAAACCAATTGTTTCATTGCTATTTGAATGCTCCTTCAGATAAGGAAGAGCCAAGCAAGGATCCAACATCCAAAAGTAGACCCACAAACGGCCAAAAGTAACAGGGCCTTCGAGAAAAGCCAAAAAGTTATTTATAGCTCATCAAAAACTTATATTTAAATAAGCATTCCTGAAACGGGCAGAAAAATCTCAGTGATGCAATTAGGGACACATTCCCATTAGTGCAAACGGTACTGTTGCTTCTTAATCGAGACAGAGCAGCTGCAGAAAACTCCTTTCCGTAGGGGTTTTTTTGGGGGGTGAAACCACTTCCAAACGGGAGCTCATTGTCCTGGGAGCCTGCAGGAGGCCACGGGTCCCGCCTGCCCGGGGAGGAACCCCGTGGGGCCGGGGATCAAAGCTCGCACCTCGCTGGACCCTCGCAGCCCACGGGCAGCCTTTGCAACGTTTCGGTTTTCCGGGGCGTCCGGTGGTGCCCCCGCTTTGGGGTTTTCCTTTACTCACGGCTTTTTCTCGCCCCGTCCTGGTTTTGCTTTCCCCCTCTGCCCTCGATTTTCTTTCATTGCCACCGACGTAGCAGCGATTAGGAGGCTCCCGAACACCAGGACCTCTCCACGCTGCACAAGCCGAGCTCATCTCGGCCAACACGAGTCACTCCCCCGCGGGAGCGGTTCGGAACCCCACCCCGGGCCCGTTCACCGTCCCACCGGGGACACGCGTACTCCCCGCACAACTGAATAGGGAATTTCCACGTCTTTCCACCATTACCTGCCCGGCCCCCCTCTCCGCGGCGCTGCTGGAGCTGGAAGGGGACGGTGGCCCGGAGCGGCTGCAGCCCCCCGGCCCCACCGCGACAGCCGCTAGACCCCGCCATGCCCGGCCCGCTCTGACCTCTCGCTGCCGCCAGCACCGCTTATCAGTCCTCCGGGGGCCGAGCCAGAGCGGGTACCCTGCGCCCATTGGCTGCGCCCACACCCGCCCCTCAATCCCAACCAATCAGAGCTCGCCGAAAGCCCCGCCTCGCCACGCGCTGCAACGGGTAACCAATGAAAAGCGCAGTCAGCGACAACAGCCAATCAAAACGGAGGAAGAGAACTACGCCCCGCCCCCCGTGCGGCGGAGCCAATGGCACGAGAGAGGCGCGGCAGCGGCAGGACGGTTTCTCTTTCGCCTTGGAGCCACCAGGCCCGGCCCGGGGGAGGGGAGGGGGGACACGAGGGGTCCCAAAGGTCGGGATAAAGCCACGGGAAACCGCTCAGGCCTTGGGGGGCGCAACGGTGGAGCCCCTGAACGTCCTCCGCCCCCCCTTATTCCATCCCCGGTTTTAAGCGCTGCGGAGTCAGGCCCCAGCCTCCCCAAGGTTTGTCCCCGCAGCCTCCCCCTCCTCGTGGCAGGAGCAAAGGAAAAGGCCCTTTCCTGTGCGCAGAGCTCTCGGCAGCAGGTCAGCACAGCCTGACCTTCGGCTCCTCAAGCACCCAGGAACTGAAGCTGTTTTGGATCAAGTAACAGGCTGGAAGGGTTCCTGGCAAAAACATGCTCCAGAAAAGGTGGCCCCAGCAGCCAGCCCAGAGCGAGCTTAGAATCACAGTGTCAGGGATTGGAAGGGACCTCAAGAGATCACCCCAGTCCAACCCCCTGCCACAGCAGGAACACCCAGATCAGGTCACACTGGAAGGTGTGCAGGTGGGTTTGAATGTCTCCAGAGAAGGAGACCCCAGAGGAACAACCTCCAAACAGAATCCCAGAAGGTCAGGGATTGGAAGTGACCACAAGAGACCATCTAGTCCCACTCTAGTGCAGGAACACCCAGGTCAAGTTGCACATAGAATCATAGAATGGTTTGGGTTGGAGGGGACCTTAAAGATCATCTAGTTCCAACCCCCACTAGACCAGGTTGCTCCGTGCCTCATCCAGTCTAGCCTTGAACACCTCCAGGGATTGAGGGGGCATCCACAACCTCTCAGGGCAAACTCTTCCAGTGTGATACCACCCTCATCCTGACAATGTTTCCTATAAGACTGCAAAGTTGGGAAACTCACCATTTCCCCTGGGAGATGAGACATGAGGAAGTTCTTCCCCATGAAGGTGGGGAGACACTGGCCCACGTTGCCCAGAGAGGTGGTGGAGGCCTTATCCATCCCTGGAGACATCCAAGACCAGGTTTGTTGAAGCTCTGAGCAATCTGAACTAGTGCAGGATGTCCCTGTCATTGCAGGTGGCTGGACTTGAGGGTGTTTGAAGGTCCCTTCCAACTCTATAACTCTAAGGCTATATGAGGCATGAGAAAGAAGTTCTTCCACATGAGGCCAGGCTTGCTGAGGCCCTGAGCAACCTCATTTAGTGCAGGACATCGCTGCTCACTTACAAGGTCTCCTCTGAGTCCTCTTCTCTGAAGGCTGAACTGAACAATTCCTTCTGCAAAACTTCTCTTGTGGTGCTTGATTTATTGAGAAGTCATTGGGGTTTTCCCCCCATGTTCTATCTTAGAACCTATTTTTATACAAATAGTCCTCAAATTAGTGTCAGTGTTTTCCCTTTTCCATCTGTTCTATCAAGCCAAGGAGCAGATGTCCACCTGTTTGGGGTCCAGGCCCACATTGTGCCTCCAGAGGAACCTGCTTGGGGTGGGTTTAAGGGAAAGCAGGGCCTGCTTGGGGGGGGTTTAAGGGAAAGCAGGGCCTGCTTGGGGGGGGTTTAAGGAAAGGAAGCCTCTGCCCAAGCACAGAGGGTGGGGCTGATCTATCTCAGCCAGCAGACTGGGAAGCTGTGGTACAGCCAGATAAGAAGAAAGAGAAGGAGGGTGGGGAAAGCATGAGGTGGCAAAGCAGCCCAAGCTGGGTGCCAGCTCTCTGGGACAGCAGCAGACAGTTGGTTTCAGCCCCAGTGGCTATCACATCAGAGCAGAGCTCCCCATCTTCTTCCTGTATCACTCAGCTCACAGGGCTGTCTGTTCCCACCAGGCACCAGATGGGAAAGCAAGCAGTGCCAGTTTCTTGCTTCTAGAAAAGCCCTGTGGTGGTGGTGGAGGAAGAGGTGACACATATTGCAATAGTGCAGTTAAGAGAAAGGAAAGACAGGATGTACCTCCTGATGGAAGCAAAGATGAGAGAGGAACCACAGCTTGGGTTATTAGAGCTCAGTAAACAAGCAAAATGCCACCCATCAATTAATCATCCCCTATCTCTGTTAACAAGGGGTGCTGTGAGATCTCTGATAAGGTTGATATCTGTATGAGATCTCTGGTAAATCACGTGGGGAGGCACAAAGATCTCTGCTGAGGACAATGTGAAGGGCAAGGGAACATTCCAGAACAACTCTGCAAGTCAAAAGACGCTCTTCCTGAAAATATTTCCTTCACAAGGTCCAGCTATTGGCAAAGAAACAGGAAATGAAATGTAAGAAAAAAGAAATGCAACCAGCAAAACACAGGTGTCCAAAAGAACAGAAAATTGCAATAAAAATAGCTCTAAGTATCAAATAGAGGAGTTCTCACCATATCCTTTTTCCACTCAGCTTTTCTAGGAACGCCTCAGAGCTGGTTCTTTCAAGCTAGAAATTCAAATTCAACTTTCAGTTTCCCTGCCACACACTCTTTTTTTAAGGCACTACAATTTGAACCCAGTATCTACAGCTTGAACCACCCAGAAATACTTGTTTTAACATAAAAGAGGCCACACAGCTGGCTCTCTGACAGTTCTCACCCTATCTTATGCTATAAATACAGCAAGGAATACTGGAGGAAAAAAAAAAAATAATGAAGTGCTTTGGCACAAGTAGGCAAAGTGCCACTCAGTCTCAAGTTTTGCTGTCACCAAATGGTTTAAAAACCCACATTTTTCCTTATTTGAGTAGGAAGAGGCAAGAAAAAACCAGCTGTTACCTATCAGACTCCAGTCACTGTGGCTCAGAGGACCTGCACATTATCAGCCAGCCAAGTTAGTTTCATCTGCAAGAAGAGCAGGCCTTTTGTTATCTTTCCCCAACAAAGCACCACAGAGCAAGTGTTATAAAAGTTCTGACATTCCTGCAGGCTACACAATTCATTCATCTCCCTGTAATTAAGGTTCGTAATGATGTTCTGCATAGTAGCAAAATGAACCCAATCTTTTGCTCAAGGCTGCAGGTCAAGGATCCAACTTCTCCTGGTGCTCCACCTGCTCATTGCCACAGCAGCTTCTGGAGCCTTCTGTGAGTGTAAAGGAGGAGAGCTGAGCCTCCATCCCACCATTCAGCTCCTCTCAGAGCTTCAGAAAGTCAATCAGTTCATGATTAGTAACCACCACAAGGCTCCACAATTCTCATGGCTGCAGAGTGGTCTGTTGAGTTCCAAAAAGTCACCTTTTAATGTTGTAACATCGCCCAGTTCTTCAGTATTTAGATTTTCATGCAACAGATTTGGCCTTCCCTTCCCCATAAACCCCTCTGAATTACTGCTCACCAGCCTTTAGCTTTGCTTGTCACTTCCTCAAGTGACAGTGACATAAACAAGAGCCATACAAGGCCCAACAGTTGCCACTGCAGTCCTGTCATTCTGCTCCAGCGCTCCAAGTCCTAAATGAGATTATATTTCTGGCTGTTTGCTGTGGGTAGGAGGGAGACAGAGCTTAGATTTAAAGTCCTGATCAGCTGAGCATGAACGTGGAAGATCAAAGGGGCATTCAGCACACAAGCCAAGCTTTCCCTCATTGTCCTTGAAAAAAAAATTCCTCTCACTCCAAACTGTGGAGTAAAAATGCCTGCCTGTCTGCCTCCCACTCTTATCCCCAAGAGAGATGGCTGTGTTTCACTACGGGACAGTTTCTGCACTCCAATGTTTTGAGATGAAAAGCTCTAAAGAGCAGCAAGATAAATAAAACTCTAGTTTATTAAAAAGAGACTAACAGATTATTCAGCAGACCAGCCAAGCTATTTCACAGTCTGGTCATGCTCCCAGTGAAAACAGTGGGAGTTTTGGGAACAGAGCACAAACCCTACTAAGGGTAAGGAGACATTTTCACTAAGTCATGGAAAGGCAGGAAGCCTGCCCTCATTGTATGAATCATCAATAAAGCAGAAAGAAAGAGTGCACTTAAACGTAATCAGTGAAGCCCAGCTCTGCCAAGTCGTAATAGCTCAAGTAAATGAATCCAAGGAGAACAAGGGCATCAAATCAGTCAAGTATCAACAGATCAGTACAAAACAGCCTCAAAACTACAGCTGTAATAAAGCAAATCTCATACCTACTGCTGCAATCTCCTCTGCTGCTGGGATTCCTTCTACCCACTACAAGAGCCATCTGATCATCCTCCTGCTGGAAAACACACAGAGAGGGGATTAGGTTTATTATCTTTCATCACACCCTCACAGAATTTGGGTACATGATTTCAATTTTCTTTTACATCACCATTAATGCTTTGTGCCAGGCCGTGCACCTGGACAGGACCTGCTATTTGTCTCTTCAAAGCCACATACAAAGGTTGTCTGCAGCAGCATGGAGCACTCTGAGGGGACACCAGGACTTGTGGGGGAAAAGAGCCTCCTGCTCCTGGGGGGGAAAAAAAAGCCCCCTGCTCCTGGGGGTGGGGGGGG
>VZTY01034731.1:0-25056 GCA_013400935.1 Turnix velox
TCTATGATTCTATGATTTATAGGGCAAGCCCCTTCCTAACCACATTTTTAAGTGGGGTTTAATGTTCTTTACTTCTCAAGATGGGTAATGAAAACACTGAGCATCCTGAGTAACACCATGGCAAGTGTTTCTAAAACTAGGCAAGAGGATTGAGCTGGGAAGGAGAAAAGGAAAACACGTGGAGAACTAAAGGATCCTCCAATGCTCTGTGATGGACCTGGGTGAAGAGCAACAAGAAGGAAAATCCACGTCATTTCTGTGTGTTAATTCCTCCCTCCCCACATTGGCTTTAAAAGACTGAAATAAAGAGAAAAGTGTTGTTGCTTTAGGGTGGTAAAATAGGTTGCCCAGAGAGGTTTTGGATGCCCACTCTCTGGAGGTGTCCCAGGACTGGGAGTAAGGGATGCAGATGGAAACAGGGGAGATTTGGGATGGAGATAAGAAAGAAATCCTTTATGGTGAGGGTGGTGAGACAGTGGAAGAGGTTGTCCAGAGAGGTTGTGGATGTCCCCTCAATCCCTGGAGGTGTTTAAGGCCAAGCTGGAGATGTCATAAGCCACCAGCATGGTCCTGGTGTTGGGGTTGGAATTAGATGATCTGGAAGGTCCCTTCCAACCCAAAGCATTCTATGAAGTAAGGATCCAAGAACTATGAGTGCCCGAGAATAAATTTTTCAACTGAAACAGGAAGAAAGAAATTCACAAAGGGCTGAGACAGAAACCTGAACTGTAGATAAAAATCTGCTTACACCATGAACAAGCATCCTTCAGGAAAATTCTGAAGGTTAGAACTCCTTAAAGATGCTCATCAGGTCCTTCACATTAACAAGCTGCTAGAAAGAACCCTCCTGCTGTGCTCAGGCTAATATTGCCTGCAAAAGAAGGTCCAGCTTGGGAGGCTCTGGAAATAGTGCAGAGGAATTAAGCAGCCAGATGGCCAGAGGGTGCATGCATTTTAAATAGCAGAAGCAAAGGGAAAAAGAAGAAAGGGGAAGTGATTTTAGGAACAGCCATCTACCAAAGCATTCTCAGCNACTCCCCTCTGTGGGACATTGTGGGGGAAAAGTGTTCGCAGCACCCAGCATCCCCCCCACCAGGGCAATGTGGGGTGTTTCAGGGGTCTCCTTTAGGCAGAAACCCAAAAACTCCAGGGTTGGAGTGGAGGCACTCAGCTGGGATGTGCCCCCCCTCTCCATTTATCCATCTGAAATGAGGGGTATTCAGTAAAAACATATACCTCTACCCCACTCCTAGCTGAAAATCCTGACTGCCTTTAGGGAAAAGCCCCAAAACTCCAGGGTTGGGGTGGAGGTACCCAGCTGGTATGTGTCCCCCATCTCCATTTATCTATCTGAAATTAGGGGGATTCAGCAAAAACAAACACCCTACTGAAAACACTGACCACCTTCAGGGAAAAGACCAAGAACTCTAGGGTTGGGATGGAGGTACCCAGCTGGGATGTGTCTCCCCTCCCCATTTATCCATCTGAAATAAGGGGTGTACAGAAAAAACATACACCCTAAACCCATCCCAACTAAAAATCCTGACTGCCTTTGGGGAAAAGCCTAAAAACTCCAGGGTTGGGGTGGAGGCACCCAGCTGGGTTGTGCCCCCTCCGCCCCCCTTTGGGTGTACAGCAAAAACACACCTATACCCCACTCCCAGCTGAAAATCCTGACTGCCTTTGGGGAAAAGCCCAAAAAACTCCAGGGTTGGGGTGGAGGTACCCAGCTGGGCTGTGTTTTCCCCCCACTTTTCCACCATGGACATTTATCTATCTGAAATGAGGGGTATTCAGCAAAAACACACACCCTACACCTGAAAATCCCGACTGCCTTTGGGGGAACAAAAATAAACAAAGTCATATCTTTGCAAAAACAAAAAAAAAAAGAGAGAGTGGTGCATGTGCAGGCCATAAAAAAGTGGCAGGAGCTCTGGGACTCCTGTGGGGAAGGCGCTGCAGAGCATGGTGAGATCTGCTCTCCTCCTCCTGCTCTATGCTTTAGGACTAGGATTAATAAATATGAGCAATGATGTCCTCAATGTGGACCTGCCACAGTGCTGTGACAGGACAACAAGTTGGATGCTGGTCTTCCTCTCTGCTCCTCACAATGGCAGTAAACCTTCTCAATTTTCCTCCTCCAAATCTTTCCCACTGATTTCCCTGCCAAGGTTGCCCTGGCATGCTTTGGCACTGAGGACTGTTGCTGTTTTCCTTTGTAGAGTTCACTGCTTCCATTCCAGAAGACTCTGGAAGCCTCCAAATCCAACCCTTTTTAGGGTTACCACACCTGCAGGGCTAGAAGTTCTCCACCATCTAAGAGAAACCTGCTTGAGTGAGATGGTTTTAACACCTAGGAGAGATGAGGCAATTTAAGGCTGGTTGATGTGGGTGCTGGCCCTTTGTCCCCCCAAAAGTTGTCCTACATCTTTCCCATGTTTGGAAAGAAAGTAAAAATTCTGGAGAATCTGAGAAACTCCACCAGCAATCCCCTTATTCTGCAACCTGAAGGGGCTCTTTCCTTCTCTTAATCACATAAAGAGTAGAAGATGTTGAGCACAGTCCTTTAAAACCTACCCTAAAAATTCTAATTTGGGGTTTTGGGGTTCTTTAAAGCATACTCTTGTTCATCCTTGCTGAAACACAACTCAATAAATCTATACCAGCTTTGTACCCACTCCTGCTCATCAAGAAACCAAGTAGTGGTAACCAGCATGGCTGGAAGCTCCTACCTGATGAAGTTACTGCTTCTCTGTCTGGAAATACACTTTTTTTTTGGTCAGAATTTGCTCTAAAAATAGAAAAACACTACAAAATAACCCTCACTCCCTTAGAAGGCACCATATCCAGCAGGCAGAAAGGATAGTAAAAGCTTCTTACAGACATCCCATGCTTGTCCATGCATAAATTCACATGACTAACCCATCACTTTCTCCAAATATTTAATTTTAAAGACTTTTTAATTTAATGAGTAGTCTGAGGACTTGCTTTAGAAGACCTTTTCCAGCTGCAGAGCCCATCATGGCTCAAGAAGGGTTTATGGGGCACCATTTGGGTCTTGGTACAATCCAGAGCTCAGCAAAGAAAATTCCCAAAGCAAAAGGATGGCAAAGAAAACACCAAAGAAAGGAAAATACTCCAGGATGAAGGGGGTTGGAAGGGTTAAACAAGAGAAAGGTTCCCCTAGAAGAATTAATGCCATGCCTAACAGGTAATTCTGTTTTAATATTCAATTTTAGGAGTGACTGGCTATTTTCAAAGCATTCCTATTGTAGCCAAACTTTTAACTGGGCGTACAAGAGTGGACATAAACACCTGTGGACTTTATAAGGCTGAGAAGCAATTTATCACCCAATAAAAAGCCAAACACTCATTTTAAAATTTTCAGGTTTGCATTTGCCCTCCTCCCTCCGTCCATCTATCCATCCACACGTGGTGGGTTGCAGGGGAGGTTGAGGAGGGTGAACATCATCTACAGGCACAAACACACGTGCAAGCAGCCAAAATAACCAGCTCCTGAAAAACTCTTGCCTGTAAATACTGATGTAGGGGTAGGACTTTTTAATAGGATATGTGATGGACGGATTGGGAATAATGGATGTCAATTGGAAGAGGGGAGATTCAGGCTGAAGAAAAATTCTTTATGGTGAGGATGGTGAGACACTGGAAGAAGTTGCCCAGAGAGGTTATGGATGTCCTCTCCCTGGAGGTGTTTAAGGCCAGGCTGGATGAGGCACTGAGCAACCTGGTCTAGTGTCCCTGCCCATGGCAGGGGGGTTGGAACTTGATTATCTTGAAGGTCCCTTCCAACCCAAACCAGAGGCTCGTGACTTAGAGGCTCATGGTGAGGTTCCTCCAGGAGTATTGTGACTAGTTCTGGAGTCCTCAACAAAAGAAGGACATGGAGCTGTTGGAGAGAGTCCAGAGGAGGGCCAAGAAGATGATGAGAGGGCTGGAGCAACTGCCTTATGAGGACAGGCTTAAGGAGTTGAGGTTGTTCAGCCTGGAGAAGAGAAGGCTCAGGGAGGACCTCATAGTAGATTCTTAATACCTGAAGGGGGTTACAGAAAGGCTGGGGTAGGACTTTTTAATAGGATATGTCATGGAAGGACAGGGGCTAATATTGGGCTTTTAGAAGAGGGGAGAGTTGGGCTGGAGGGAAGAAAGAAGTTCTTTCCTGTGAGGGTAGTGAGACACTGGAAGAAGTTGCCCAGAGAGGTTATGGATGTCCTCTCCCTGGAGGTGTTTAAGGCCAGGCTGGATGAGGCACTGAGCAACCTGGTCTAGTGTCTCTGCCCATGGCAGGGGGGTTGGAACTTGATTATCTTGAAGGTCCCTTCCAACCCAAACTACTCTATGATTCTTTATTCCCTGTTACATCCCCACTACTTTGGATATTAATCCCCTCGTGCTCATCGACCCGAGTTGACAAAAACTGGAACTAAAGAGGCAGATAAAAATTACTGGTGATTCGATTTTCAGATAAACCCACAAAGCTTGATGAACTAACATTGTTCCAGCTGAATTAACTCATCATCCCCGGGAAGGGGAGGTTGCAGAGGGAAGCCAGGGCTCTAATAGAGACAATTAATCCTCCTCCTTATTTCCTCCAAGCACAGGGATGCCTCACTGAAGGCATCCACGCTGCCTCGGAAACATCTCTACCCTGCCAAGTGCTGGTGGTAGACAGTTGAGTATTATTTACAGATAGGAATGAGAAGCAGAATTCTTTGTTATGGGCTGCTTATAAAACTATAAAAAAGCTAAAATGCCCATTAACCAACTCCTGAAATTCTCATTTATCCTGAAATTCCCCTCAATGCTCATTTATTCAGAGGGTTGAGGAACATACAGGGTGGATCCTTAATGTGATCTGATTAATAAGGAAAGGGTTAGTGTTAGGAGGATGGAGCCAGGCTCTTCTCAGTGACATGCAGTGATAGGACAAGGGGCTGGAACACAGGAGGGACCACAAAAACATGAGAAAAAACTTGGTCAGGGTGAGAAAAGAGTGTCCCAGGCTGCCCAGAGGGGGTGTGGGGTCTCCTTCTCTGGAGACATCCAAACCCCACCTGGACACTTTCCTGTGTGACATGATCTGGGTGTTCCTGTTTCAGCAGGAGGATGGGACTAAATGATCTCTCCAGGTCCCTTCCAATCCCTGACATTTGCTGATTCTTAAGGGAATCACTGCTCTCCACAAGTACCTAAAAGGAGGGTGTAGAGAGGTGGAGGTCAGTCTCTCCCCTCAGGTAATAGATGATAAGATGAAACCTCCTCAAGTTGCACCAGGGAAGGTTTAGGATGGATAATAGGAAAAATTTTTACACTGAAAACATTATTAAACATTGGAATAGGCTGCCCAGGAAAGAGATTGAGGCATCATCCTTGGAGGTATTTATGAGATGGGCAGACACAGAGCTTAGAGATACATTTTAGGGATGGTTCTTGTCAGAGTAGGGTTGATGGTTGGACTCCATGACATGAACCATCCCTCCCAACCTTATAATGATTCTAAACTGTGAAGTTTTTGGACCACATTTGCCATCAGGCAGAGCTGCTGGTGTGCACCCACTGTGGGAGGAGAACCAGAGTCCTCTTGGGCAGTAAATACTTAACTTGCCCTGTGCCAGCCCAGCAGCCCACACCTCTCCACATAAATTAGTCACATATGGGCTAAGGTGCCTGACTATTTTGGAAAAAAATCCCTTAGAGAGCTACCTGCAAAGATATTTTGCACAACAAGGAAATTTCTGCTCTCTAGGGGAAGGGGAGGGCAGAATATATTTGCTACAGGTGTCAAAATAAACCTGTCCTGTAACCAAAAAGTGTGTGTTGGTCACAATGGCTTCTTAATGTGAACATCAGCATATCCTTGTGGCAGATTTCTCCCATAAATGAGTTGAACATTTTCCAACTTCAGGAAAAGTGCTGCTACCCATAAACTTGGAAATTAAGGGCTTTTTTTTTTTCCTCCCCCTCTCCCCCTTGAGACTCAGATCCCTCAGGGGGCTCTTATGCTCTGGCATTGCATCCCTTATTTGCTGAAGAAATTTCAAACTTGGTAATTTAGCACCAGGCTGATAAAACAGAGGAAGAAGAAGGGAGGGGTTGGGGTATTTGAAGGAGGAAGAAGGAGGGGACTGGTGCAGCCCCAGGCATTTTTTCCCCCATGGCTTTTTCTCCTGCAGTTTTTTCTGGGAGATTCAGAGAGAAAACATTCCCCAGATACAACCTATTAAGATGCACATCAACCCATAAAAACTAGTCCTGGGGATGCAAAATGACCTGCACGATCTGAAGGGGGGATGGAGATGGCTTTAGAACCATTTTCCATATAACTTATTTAAACCTAAGGTGTAGGGCTCCATTTGCCAGCAGCAGAATTATGAGTATTAGTATTATCAGCATTTACAGCAGCACCTAGAGGCCCCCCCTCCATTGAAAATGGGCAGAAAATGATTCTCTGCCCTGAAAAAGTTGCAGCTGGCACAAATGGGGTAAGAAAAAAAGGTGCTGGATGGGAAGATTTTAATTTTGTTTTGACAGATGGAACAGGGAGATTTGCTAATGGAGAAAATGGGTGGGAAGGAACCTCCCAGAACTTTAATTCCCCGAGAAGTTGGGTTTTAATTTCTCTCATTTGACTGAAAGGAATAGAAACTCCTGTCTGAACACTGGTGTTGATGGTGGATAAATAAGGGGGGGTCTGCTTGGTCTCTGCCAGTTAAAACAGCTCTGCATGCTTTAATATGCCTCATCTTTAGCCTAAATTGTACTTTATCCCTTTTTTTTTAACTAAGGAAAATGTTTTAGCTTTGGGATGAACAGCTGATGCTGGGGAAGAGATCTTTAAACACAAACCGTTGTGTTTTGGGGGACTCTAAGTGAAATTTCCTCCTTTAGGAAATAGTTTTGGGGAGATACATTAAAAAATATCTTTATCTTTTGTGGGAGAAACATGAAACAGAATTTGAGATGTTAAATCTAGGAGTCACCTGTCCATCATGCAAGTGATGAGAAGGATCTCCATCTTCAGAGTTGGGGAGAGACTGTCCCCAAGCTGCAAAAAGGGGGTGTGCTTGGGACAGGCTGCAATTTTTTGGGGTCTTTGTGAGCAAAAATGAGGTAATGATTTGAGAAAAGGTGTCTTTCCATCAGGAAGGATTCATCTCTGTCAGCTCAGTGAGATGGGGGCCCGGGAAGGTGGTGACACTTTCACTAGGGAGGTACCAGCAGCTCAAAATGCTGACAGCAGCCTTGATGTAAGACCTTGGAGCTGAACTGGTGGCCAGAAATGTTGATCCAGTCCAGACAGAGTGCAATTTCCACCCCAAAATTACTGTGGGATTAAATAGTTCAGACCTGGCCTGACCTAGGGCTGCAGACGGAGGTACTGCTTCATCTCTAGAGGAAAGCCAGCCCTAGATTACCTTCACAGCCTTCAGCTCCACTCCAGGGGTGCTGAGGAATCATTCCACTTCCAAACCAAAACCAGTCCTACAAGTGGGAGTTGTGACTACTCATGAGAATTTCAGAATTACTTAATTATTATTTAACCCTCTGAATCAATTCATGAATTTTGCCTCCAGCAGAAAATAGTAGCTTTAGACTGAGGCTGCTGTGGGGCCAGGAAATATTTCAAAAGAAGAAACTGAGTTGGATTAAATAATTTATAAAATGGGAAGGTTTCATTCCAAAATACCACTTATATTCCTAGGAATCTACTCAGCCCATCTAATCCAGCAAAGGAAGATGGACATTATCAACCCATAGATAAAGATGGGAAGTCATTCTGCAGCAGCAGTTTCAGACCACACTTGCCCATGTATGAAGAGTAACCACTCTAAAGACCTTCCTAGACATCTATTAGGTTTGTATTTATCCTGGGTTTAGCAGGTAAAATGTGGGGGGACAAAGAACACTCTGATCATCTTGAAGAAAGCAACAATAATGACAATTAGTGGCCACACTGAGAGTGAAGCACATACTTCCTTGGCTAACTGATGAGGGAGGAAAGTCAAAGACAGAGGTAAAGACAAACTCCTCAAACCCAGTAAATCCCCATTCCTTTTGATACAGCACAGTTTAAGGGGTACAAAATGAAGAAAATAGAAATATTAAGTATTTTTCAATGGTATTTAGCAAAGACCTAGTTGTCCTGGTTTTGTATGTCCTGGCAAGGACATACAAAGAAGATAGTGACCAAAGATGATGTTCCACAAGTGATTCCTTGCAACTCCTGCTGGTAGCCGAAGAGAAGAGAAGAGGTAAAATTAAGACTCTTCATATCTCAAGTTATTCCTACTGAGTGCCCTATAATCAGAGTGTTAAATCTGGGCACCTCTTCAGGCAGAGTTATTTGTGTGATATATACAGATCAATACCCATTGATTTTATAATTTTGATTCATCCCTGTGCAGTGATACAGTTTCCCATCACCTTATTTATCAAGAACCAAACTCTGTCCCAGTGCAGCCATTTCACCATGTTTCTGCTGAAGGTGGCAGAGGGATACACTGCATCCCCAAAATTGGAGTTACCAGGGTTATTTTCCCTCCTCCTGGAAGGAAAACCAAAAGGGTTGATGGAGGCTGAACAGGGGGGCACACACATGAAGAGGGTGGGCTAATGACCAAGTGAGGCTTATCACCATGCAAAAATAAATGGCTTTTTACAAATAGCTTTAGATATCATGTTAAAAGCACCTTTTGGAACAAAAATACCCTAAAATAAAGATGCTGGGTTAAAACTGGGAGATCTAAAGGGCTGTTATTACACATCCATTACATTCTCTGAGCTGTATCAT
This sequence comes from Turnix velox, assembly GCA_013400935.1. Taxonomy (NCBI): domain Eukaryota; kingdom Metazoa; phylum Chordata; class Aves; order Charadriiformes; family Turnicidae; genus Turnix; species Turnix velox. The sequence goes on from VZTY01034731.1 coordinate 8,810, forward strand.
TCACTGTTTGAAGTCCTGGATACTGATCCAGCAAGGCAAAACATTTTATGTACCGTAGGAAATGTGAAACAATGTTTAATGTTGAGAAGATAAAGTTAACAAACACTACACTTCAGTGGCTTTTTTTCGCTTTCAATTTCTCTATTTTATGACCTTTCAAGAGCTTAAAGGAAAACAAGAGGCAAATACAAGCAACCCTAAGCTCCTGCTTGCTTTTTCTATGCTGCTGATGGGAAGCCAGGGCAGAAATGATCATAAAAAATGCCAACTTTTTAATGTCTTAATAAGGAGCTGTTGAAACACTGATGGCATAATGTGTTGGGGGATGGAAAGCATCTGTTGCTCTCACAGTTATCAACAATCATATGCTACATGATTTTGACTGAAAATACAGAAGCCCATCACGTCTGCACAGATTTTTCAAACAGATTTTCTCCTTTTTGTGAACCCAAACCAGCTAAAAAGCTGTGACTTGAAAGAATTGTCTCTACAAGTATCAAGTAATTCAGATTTTCTCCTGGTTTCCTTCTAGATAGTCTTAATCATTATATCAATCATGATTAAGATAGCAATAATATAGTAATAATAGTCATCAATATATTTTAGAATCATAGAATGGTTTGGGTTGGAAGGGACCTTCAAGATCATCTTGGTTTCCTTCTAGATAGTCTTAATTAAAGCATTGCAGACCTCACCATGATAGCAATAATATATTAATAATAGTCATCAATATATTACAGAATGATTTGGGTTGGAAGGGACCTTAAAGATCATCTAGTTCCAACCCCCTGCCATGGACAGGGACATGGACAGGTTGCTCAATGCCTCATCCAGCCTGGCCTTAAACACCTCCAGGGACTGAGGGGACATCCACAACCTCTCTGGGCAACCTCTTCCAGTGTCTCACCACCCTCACAGGAAAGAANTCCCTCTGATTATCCTTAAAAGAGAAGTTTCAATGGGTTTTCTTTCACTACAGTGTCTGCAGTTCATAGATGAGTCAAACCAAACCTGAAGGGATTTTGGGGAGCCAGATTATGAACCTGCAATCCAAGCTCATGTTTCTTCATTGAACATTTAAATTTTTCTCTTTTCCTTGGGAAGAACCTGCTTGTGGTTGGATTTATTCCTGGCCAGAATAAAAACCATCAGATACATCTACTTAGAATGATACCTCTTGATTATGGGGGAAAAAAAAGACAGGTGAGAGATTAAGGGGAAGCCTGGTGGTGTTTTAAAGGGTGATACACCTGGAGAATAAATTTATGGCATATCCTTAGCTAATATTATGACTTGCTACTTCATGGTAAAGTGCCATAAGCTCTGTAACAGGGCACTAATACACAGTTCCCTTCTCCTGTGTTTAAAGCAAAGGATTTGTTGGCAAAAGTAGCCAAAAAAAAGAGAAAAAAAAACCAGAAAAACCCCTACTTCTTCAGGACCTAATTCATGACCCTCAGTAATCTTCCACTGGTTTAACTGGAAAAATATTCCAAGCACTTAAAAAACATTAAATTCAACTTGGAACTCACATCCTTCATGATTGAGTGAGCAAAAAAAAGCTCAGGGATGGAGCAGGGAGCCAGAGAAGAGAAGGGTCCCACCTCCAGCTGGGAACATACTGGCCACCAAACACTAAGGTGGTTGTAGCCATTAGCATTCCTGAAAATGTGAAGACCTGAGCTTTTCAAAAAAGATCTTTCATGACCCACCAGCCCCCTGAAATCCTCCAAATCTGAAAGAATATCCAAGAGTCCCACAGGTTGAACCCTGCCCAAGGGAAAGTGTCACCTCCTGAATCACCAGGGATGCTTCCAGTAACATCAATGTTTTCCTGGGAGGTCCTTCAGCCCCAGCCTGCCTTGGCCCAACCCTTCTTGGAAGATCTTCCAGGGGGTTGTAGCACAAGGAGGTATGGCTGGAGACCAAGGCAAGGCATTATTTTATTTTGTTTTGGTTAGCAGAGTTGATGTTTGGGCAAAGGCTCCTAGCTGTGAAACCACGAGGAGCTGCCAATATCTAAGCTAAATGTTGTACATTCATATCCTGCTACCACTAACTCCATTCTCATTAGTCAGGAGTGAACTCAGAAGGTTCAGAAAGAAGGTTTGGATAAACATCCCCCAATTTTTGCATGCTTATCTGAGCTTGACCCAAACCCCCTGAGTGTGCAGAACTGAGCTGGAAATCTGGCAGGAATGTTAATTTCCACACTTTTCATTCCTCTCTTGAAGGTTGTATTTGCAGTTTAAGAAATTTCCTCTAATTGGAATTAGCATAATACATTATTTCCCTGTGGTGAGAGCAGCTTTTGCTGTAGTTCCTCTGCCTGCTTGGATTTTGGCCAAGGAAGCACAAAAAGGGGATGAAAGGGAACACAAAAATCCAAAGTAAATAAGGGAGCCAAACTCTTTAAACCCCACAAATGGGGAGATTCTGCTTAAGGCTTCCTGCAAAATAAACCACTTTAGTCCAACCCTAAAATGATGCCTTTTCAGTTTTAAAATGTCACTGAGCAACCCCATCTAGCAGGAGGTGTCCCTGCCCATGGCAGGAGGGTTGGAACTAGATGATCTTAAAGATCCTTTCCAACCCAAACTATTCTACGGTGCCTCTGCACAAATGCCAGCCCTAACCCCTTTGCACCTACATTTGGTGACAATTCATGTTTTAGGGATTTTTTGTGCTTCTTCTTTTCTGGGGGCTCAGATAGTTTCTAATTTGTTTAATATTATCATTTAATAGTAAGCCTTTAGGGAGCCTGGAGTCACAATTAGTGGATATTTGACCCTCCAAAATTTAAGGGCTGTGAGATTGGAAGAGGGGAGATTCAGGCTGGAGATAAGAAAGAAATTCTTTATGGTGAGACACTGGGGCAGGTTGCCCAGAGAGATTGTGGATGTCCTCTCAATCTCTGGAGGTATTTAAGGCCAGGCTGGACGAGGCATTGAGCAACCTGGTCCAGTGAGAGGTGTCCCTGCCCTTGACAGGGGGGTTGGAACTAGATGATCTTGAAGGTCCCTTCCAACCCAAACTATTCTATGATTCTATCCTACTCTAGATCAGGTTGATCAGAGCCTCAGCAAGCCTGGCCTTGGATGTCTCCAGGGATGGGGCTTCCAAACCTCTCTGGGCATCCTCTCTCAGTGTCTCACCACCTTCATGGGGAAGAACTTTTTCCTAACGTCCAACCTAAACTTACCCTGCTCCAGTTTCAAAGCATTGCCCCTCGTGCTATCACTCCATGCCCTGGCAAATAGTCCCTCTCCAGCTTTCCCTTAGCCCCTTCACCCAAACAGAGCTGGTGTTTCCCAGCTCCCTGTCCCTTATCAGTGGGAGATCTGAGCAAGCTGCTGGGCAGGGACAGAGGGTTGTTCTGCTCCTCCCTGCCAGACGGGCTGGGGCCACACTGCCTGCCCCTTGGGGAAAGGAGAAAATGTCATCCAGCCCCAACACAAAGGGCAAGATGGTATCTCACTGCTGCCGTGGTGAAGTCATAGGTGAGGANACATATTCCTCTTCGACCCTTCACCTAGCCCCTTCACCCAAACAGAGCTGGTGTTTCCCTTATCAGTGGGAGATCTGAGCAAGCTGCTGGGCAGGGACAGAGGGTTGTTCTGCTCCTCCCTGCCAGACGGGCCGGGGCCACACTGCCTGCCCCTTGGGGAAAGGAGAAAATGTCATCCAGCCCCAACACAAAGGGCAAGATGGTATCTCACTGCTGCCGTGGTGAAGTCATAGGTGAGGAAAAACATATTTAGTTGTTTCTGGGCAGAGTCCCCAGGAGGCCACGGAGCTGGTTCTACACCAGCATCGCCTTGTTCGCCTGCCATGAAGCACCGTCACCATGCAAGATCCTCATGGACACATCCCAAAGAGGCTCAGAGCAAGACCTGGGCTCTGGGCAAGGATGAACCCCTGGAAGCACAATGGGAAGTGGGGCTGGAGCACTTTGCATAGACAGGGATGTGCCCAATACACTGGGAAAAGTTCATAGAATGGTTTGGGTTGGAAGGGACCTTAGAGATCATCTAGTTCCAACCCCCCTGCCATGGGCAGGGACACATTCCACTAGACCAGGTTGATCAGTGCCTCATTCAGCCTGGTCTTAAACACCTCCAGGGATTGAGGGGGCATCCTCTGGGCAACCTGTTCCAGTGTTTCATCATCCTCACAGTAAAGAATTTCTTTCTTATCTCCAGCCTGAACTTTTATTCCAATTTACATCTGTTATTCCTAGTCCTTCATCACATCCTATTAAAAAGTCCTACCCCAGCCTTTCTGTAGGCCCCCTTCAGGTATTGAGAAGCTACTATGAGGTCTCCCTCACAAGAAGTTGTGGATGTCCCTCCCTGGAGGTGTTTAAGGTCAGCCTGGATGAGGCCTTGAGCAACCTGGTGTAGTGGGAGGTGTCCCTGCTCATGGCAGGGAGGTTGGACCAGATGATTTTTAAGTTCCCTTCCAACCCAAACTATTCTATGATTCTATGAAGTCATCAGGAACAAACTCTCCAAGCCCAAAGCAGAGGTGTAAAACATTCCTATGGTGCAATCCTGACCCCAACAGAGGGCAAGGGAAAAACCCCTCATTGCCTTTATACTGAGAACTCAAGTGTTTGTCCAGCAGCCAGAGAAGGAACATTACCTGGTGCTGCTTTGTGATAAACATGTTATAAAACAGATATTTGCACAGAACTCCTACTGATTACAATGGGTAAAAAAATGGAGCAAGGTGGTTTGTTTTTTGGTTTTTTTTTTTTTAAGATGTAATAGGAGAGCAGAAGATGGAGTGCATTCTGCTCTCCCAGCTCAACAATCTGAACTTTGCTGTCCCTCTTCCTCTCACCATCATTTCACAGCTAAACTTACCCCTTGGAGGTAGCCAGTGTCATCTTATTTAATACCTCTGCAAAGCAAACAGCCCAGGAGTTTGTCACCCCAAAGGTGACATGTACTTTGTAAGGCACAAGTCTGGATAAATATGTACCCATTCACACCCTTTTGAAGGTGATGGGGCAGGAAGGTACTGAACCAGGAGCACTGATTTTTATCTGACTCCAAAGTAGGAGTGAAAATGTGGGTCAAACAGCCCTACAAAGAGTTTTACCTCTGTCACTTCACACCTGAGAGTGCTGTATGGGGTGGGTGACAACAGAGAGCAAGACAAGATAGGAACCAGTCACCTTGAGTGCACAGACTGGAAACAAAGGAGAAACTGGAGATACTGAATTTGCAACATGAGGCAAGATTTGTTGCTCTCTTCTCCCAAGTAATAGATGATAAAAGGAAATGGCCTCAAGTTGCATCAGAGGATGTTCAGGATGGATACATAGAAAAAATTCTACACTAAAGGGGATATTAAGGATTGGGACAGGCTGCCCAGAGAAGGGGTTGAGGCACCATCCCTGTGGATATTTAAGAGAGGGGTAGACACAGTCCTTAGAGATATGGTTTAGGGATGGTTCTGGTCAGAGTTGGGTTGATGGTTGGATTAGATAATCTGAAAGGTCCCTTCTAACCTGGGCCATTCTATGAAGATTGGATCTCACAAGCTTCTCTTGATACAACAGTGGCCAAATCCCTCCCTGCTCCTTACCCTGTGTGTGGGTTTTCTCTCTCTTAGTGCTCTGCTCATCTCCAAGTATAGACTTTGGTGCCTAAATAGGTGTGAATACCATTTCAAACCTTATATTCATTTATAAATGTCACCATTCCAAATTATGGCACAGAGAAGAAGTCCCAAAAAACCTAAGTTAAACATATTCCAAGTGACCACAGCTAAAAGATAACTATTTGCTGAAGAAATCACCCCATGATGCTTCATAACAGCAGCTGAGAGTTTGGCTGCCTACATTTCATGAAAGCAGAGCCCAGAGTGCTGCAGGAAAGCTTTTTGGTGGCTATTTTGGGGCATGAATTAGGTTTGTGGCCACTCACAAGGTTCCTGTTGTCATCTGCTCATGCAGAACTTCTCTGCAACACCTCCCCAGGCAGGTGCTCTAAGTGTGTGTGTAAATTCATCTTCTGAGTGGCCACTGGTGCCACAACAAATGTCACTCCAAACTCTGGGCTACAGGCTGTGTTGGAAATCATCAGTTAGCACATCATTTAGAGTACATCAGAGTGAATCTCACACAGCAATAATTCCCTACTGAAATCACCTCCAGTTTTAACCTTCTGACATTTAAGAAGAGAATCAAAGTCATTCTAAACACTGTGTTTGCTCAGTGATGGGAAATGAGGGTTTGGAGTAGAGTGGCTAATTATTATTTTTCACAGGAATTTCAGCAAGTAAATCACAGTGTATCTACTTCTATCAGTACTTCAACATATGAACAAATAGTAAATGGACACCCTGTTCATCTGCTCCTTTGTTAAAACTCTGTTTGTGGTGCCAAAAAGGACTACTGAGAGAAATAATCCTCTCTGCTCTTCCAGCCATTGCAGGAGAAACACAGAAGACAAGATCTCAAACTGCTTTGCCAACATTTCCCCATGGTCAGAAGGTCAAGAGAGATGGTTTTGCCCCTCTTCTTGGCTCTGGTGAGGCCCCACCTGGAGTTTTGTGTCCATTTCTGGAGCCCTCAACATATTAAGGATGTTAAGCTGTTGGAGCAGGTCCAGAGGAGGCCACAAAGATGATGAGAGGGCTGGAGCAACTGCCTTCTGAGGACAGGCTGAAGGAGTTGGGGTTGTTCAGCCTGGAGAAGAGAAGGCTGGATGAGGCACTGAGCAACCTGGTCTAGTGGGAGGTGACCCTGTCTATAGCAGGGGGGTTGAATCTTGAAGGTCCCTTCCAACCCAAACCATTTTATGATTCTATGATTCTGTCTTCTCAAGCTTTACAAACTGGTGAAGAGTTTGGTGGGGAACATCCTGCTGGTCATTCTAACAGCCTGGAAAACTCCCCAAACTATTTAGGCAGGAGGATGGCATGTGGGTACATGAGAGTGAAGGGCAAGTGTGGCAGAAAAATCTCTCTTCCATCAGAGCTTTGATGTGATTAGGGGGCAATGCCAGGACCATGTCTATGAGGAGTCTTGGCCTCTTCTCTCCCTACCCTGAAAAGGCAGCTTACTCCAGGCCAAGTAAGATTTGGGATCACAAGGTCCACAAACTCATGTGAGCAGGCTGAGGAGGCAGTGGGCCAGATGGGTGTGTGGATGGTCCATACAGGAAGGTGCTGTCATGTTCCTCTCCTGCTCTGCCTTTGCATGGGTATTTGTCCCACCACACGAGAAGCTGAGTCAGGCAGAGGAACTTTCAACAAACAAACCTTAAAAAAAGTCAATAGTTTCCTGCTAAATAGCTTCCTGAGCTGCTTTCGCAGGGCTTGAGATAAGCTGTGAGCTGGTCCCATGGAGAAGCCAGGAGAGCTCTCAAAGCTCCCTTTCCCCAACCTCTTGAAGAGCACAAGAGGTCTCTGGTCATCTCCAGAGGATGGAGGGTCTGCAGGTAAAGAAAGAAGGAAAACCCTACCCTCATCTGGGAGGAGAAGAGTTTTATCACTCCATACAGTAGCCCAGAGAAGAGCAAACTCCTGCAAAAACCCGAGGTCTTAGTCTGAGACCTGGTGCAAAGCAACAGAAGTAGAGGAGGGGAGTCCAGTTGTCACCAGGGATGTCCTCAGGGGTGGTGGCATCGGTCTCCAGGAGTGATGAGGACACTGTTGTTGTATTTATATGAAAACATATCTAAGTGGAGCTCAATGTTTGCAGGGTAAAGAAGTGACTTCACTGAGAAAGCTTCCTCAACAAAGACAAAGAATAGAATCATAGGATCATGAAATCATAGAATAGGAAAGAAGTTCTTTCCTGTGAGGGTATTGACACACTGGAAGAGGTTGCCCAGAGAGGTTGTGGATGCCCCCTCAGTCCCTGGAGGTGTTTAAGGCCAGGCTGGATGAGGCACTGAGCAACCTGGTCTAGTGGGAGGTGTCCCTGACTATGGCAGGAGGATTGGAACTAGATGATCTTGAAGGTCCCCTTCCAACCCAAACCATTCTATGACTCTATTTGGATACAGCTTCAGCACTCCCAGACTGCTGGAGGTGACCCTGCCTGTCTGGTCTGAAAGTAATTAAATAAATACAGCCCTGTCCATCTTGATGACAGAAGATGGAGGAGAAAAATAGCTTTGGGGGTTCTCCATGCACTACGTGGGACTGTTTTGCTTTCAGGCTCCTGCTAATCCCAGTGGGCTCTATGCAGTGAGAGCAGTTTCCACCAGAGCACAACCTCAAGTGGTTTCACAAACAGCACCCAGCAGTGGCCTTTATGCTAAAACCAGTTGTGTCTGAAAAGCCTGCTGGCTCTAGCTGGTGGAGAAGCCAAAAAGCAAGCAAGTCTCACTTCCCAAGTGCTTTCTTTGCTTTCACATGCCTTTTTTTTTTTTTTTAATCCTTTCTTTACTGGTTTTCCATTGTCTGGCATTTACAATATACCCCCAGAGGTAGAACAGCACGTATTTACCTCTCTTTCCCATCAAAGCCACTTGAAAGTGAAGGTGCAGTGCTCTTTCCATCTGGAACATTCTTTTGCACAAGCCATTTACAAGGCCTTTCCAGGACATGCTATGCCAAGACCTCTCTGATTTCCATCTCACTGAGTCTGCCTGCCATGGAGAAGGGAGGAGCTCAGCCATCCCACCCAAACTCCAACAGGAGGATAAAGCCACTGCTCCATATGGGGACAAACAAAGGTAAAGGCATGGGAAGCAACATAATAGTCTGCAAAAATCACCAAAATTTTTAAAAATTGCTATTCTGCAGGACTACTCTTGCTGAGACACAAAGAGAGCTGGGTTGTGAGCTACTTCTTCAAACCATTTGGATCAGTTGGGTGGCAGGACAGTGGCACAGGCTGCTCCGAGAGGGTGTGGGGTCTCCCTCTCTGGAGACATTCAAGCCCCACCTGGACACCTTCCTGATCTGGGTGTTCCTGCTCCAGCAGGGGTATGGGATTAGATGATTTTTTGAGGTCCCTTCCACTCCCTGACTCTTAACTCAAGGCAGAATGAACAAGTCTACTCATTAAGTCCTAAACACATCTGAAAAGTGATGTATCTACACAAATAATGGTGTAAATCTCTTCAAGCTCACAATTTATTTCTTAGCTTGCTGCTGCTGGTCCCACCATCTGACACAAATTACCCTCTACTGTAGCACTGACCCAAGGAGATTTGGTGCCAGCTTTGCAGCAAGAGATCATCATCTAATGGCCTCAAGAGGGGCTGAAAGCTAGAATTTGGTGTCATTTAATGTCCTGCTGGTGTTTCTCACCCTTGTGAGAAACCCATGTGAACAAGCAGGGGTGGCAACAAGCACACTGGTAGGCTTCTTTTGGGAAAGCAAAGAGGATTTGTGTACTTGGTCCAACTAGTTCTTTGAAAATGAAGGAAATAATATCACTTGGAAAGAATCATAGAATGATTTGGGTTGGAAGGGAACTTAAAGATCATCTAGTTTCAACCCCTCTTCCACAGACATGGAGACCTCCTGTGTGGAAAGAACTACAGATGGGTTTCTAACCCATCTCCATCAGTTCTTCTCCTTTTTTCTTTAAATTGTGAGCATCCAAAGCACTTGAACTTGAATGTCCCAGGGAGGAGAATGAAAGAGGAGGTGGGAGGGCACATGGAGCTGCAGGAGAACAGCCAAGGAGGGCACATGGAGAGAGCAAACAGGGCTTCCCCAGGCTTGGGGCCACTCTTGGCTGCACTCAATGGCTTCACAAACACCTCAGCACAATACACAAGTGAAATATAAACCCTGACTCCTTGAGATTAGCAATGGCTGGGAAATAACAATGTTATCACTCCCCATTAAAGTTCAGGAGCCCTTCAGGAAAAGTCCCCCAAATTCCCACGGGCTTTCAGTGAGGGTGAGATTTTTTTTATCCCCTGATGTCCATCCTCCTTTCCTAGGAGATCTTAGGCCCCTCACACACATCATATCGTCCTAGTGTTGCCCAACCATGCAAGAACCCAAGAGTTTAACTTTTGATGAAGATTTTTTAATTTTTCTCCCTTTCTTGCTCTCCCTGCTGCTAAAATCAGATTTGGGATTTTCCTGCTGGGTCAAAACCCAATCTCCTGCCTCACAGGGGGTCAGTGACTGTTGGCACCACCCAGTTTCATTAGTTATGAAGGGCTAAAGCTTCCCATTCGACCCATTCATCAGTGGGTAGGAAAAAAAACAGGCATCAAATTAAAACTCCCAACACCTTAGGGCTTTTTCCTTTTACAAGTGACATTTTTCCTCCACTGAAAACAGAACTACTTGTGCAGGTGGGTTTTTAAACACAAACAGCTGCTCCATGGAAATGCAGTCGGGGAAAATAATTCAAGGGGGGAAGAAAAAAAGAAAGCCAAAGCTGTGGGTGCGGAGCAAAGAATCTGTACTGCCCCATTTCCCAGGGAAATATAGAAAGAGAAACCTCAGATATAAAGAGTAAGTGGAATTTCCATTGCACTGGCCCCACTAAACACCCTGGTTTTAAGGGAGGAATGATAGGATGGAGGGAACAGAGTGGGCCAGTGGGTGTTGGGAGGGAAAAAGAAAGGCTGGCTGTGGGGTAGAGTTCCTAAAAAAAGCTGCTTCATCTTTTAGTGTCAGAACAATGCCCGGGTGTGTGTTTGGTTGTGTTATCAGGCAGGGAAGCAGAGCAAGGCTGGGATAAACCAGATAGCCAGGGCTTTGTGGTCACCACTCTGCTCCTGCCTTTCCAAGAGTTCCTCCTTTCTTCCTTTCAACCTGTCCATCAATTAAAAAAAAAAAAAGTCCTATAGGAAGTGTTTTGAACACTTTAGTGCCCATTAACATTCTCTGGCTCCAGGATATTAAAAAAGGAAAATAAACTCCAAGCAGCTCTGCTGTGGTTGGGCTGCAAGGTGAACTAACCAGGATCACAGACTCTTTCCTGCTCTACCAGTATACCCCAAATATTTGAAAGGTGGGTAGAGAGAGTTTAAATCAGTGATAGTTTTTATCGGAATTAGGTTAATGGTTGCACCCCATGATCTGTAAGGTCACCCTAGGCAATTCCATGATTCTATGATTTCTCAACACCCCCCCATTGCCTTCCTTCTGGGCATCTCCTTAAGCAAAAGGTGCTGCCTTCCCTTTCAGGGCACTTCGGGATTTAGCCTCCCACGGGGTGTGTCTTCACTATGTAGGAACACAAGGTCAGCTCCCCTTTTGATAAGAGGCTCTTGAAATGCTGCTTTTTATCCATCCCTGCCCTGCAGATGGAGGAGGTTCTCCCTGCAAATACCCCCCAAAAGCAATTTCTCCAGGTTCCTCCCAGCTCTCCTTCAAATTCCTCTTTGAATTCAGAAGGATTAATGGCATACTGATATAAAGGATGACAAGTCTTGGTCTCCTCCTCTCTTACATGCATCCATTAATGCTCTCTCTGCCTGGAAGGTCCTAAACCAAAAAAAACCCCTCTCCATGCCCTTTAATTCCCATCCATTGCATAGGCCTCCTGGCTTCTGCTGTCCTGGTGGTGAAAATCCCAAACAATCTTGAGTAAACACTGAAAAGAACAATTCTTTAACCATTTGCTCTTGTAAAAGGGTTTGGATCTCAGGTAACAAACCCTGTGGTTTCTGCTGTCCTGGTGATGAAAATCCCAAACAGTTTTGAGTAAATACTGAATAGAATAATTCATAGATCATAGAATGGTTTGGGTAGGAAGGGACCTTCAAGATCATCTAGTTCCAACCCTTCTGCCATAGGCAAGGACACTTCCCACTAGATCAGGTGTTCAATGCCTTGTCCAGCCTGGCCTTAAACACTTTGGGAACTGCATCCCAAGAAAGTGAGAGGAGCAGAAAAGAGATGCAACAAAAGCCAAGCTGATGCTGAAGAAACGTGTCACTTGTTAGATCTTTCCTTAATTTTCTCTTTCTCAATATTCCTACCAGGTCAATGCTCTTTGGAGAAAAAAGGGCTTTGCCACAGGATAAACCCTTTTGGGAAATCAAATCAGACCAGTAGCATCCCAGCCTGGGCAGGACAGAGTGCCAGGAAGGTTTAAGCAGACAAATCCATAGCAAACCCTTAAACATTGAGGAAGAGAGAATAATCAGCTGCAATATTAACGTGCTGGTAAAATGATTAAAGTTTGGTGTTACCCATATTTTCAAACGTCCTGACACTTCATTCTCATAAAGGCCAGCTCAGTTATGTTTGATTTGTATTCATACCCCATAATGTGAATATATTTGCTCCAAATTGCCCAGCAGTAAATCACCCTGGCAGAAATAAGCTTTTTTTTTTTTTTTTTTTTTTTTTAGTATTCATGAAATTTCACGCCAACGGACCACCATATATTTTAACACCTCTGCAGAAATCCAACCATAACTTTGGAAAGCAACACCCTTTATATATCATTATGGACATTGTTTCCTTAACAGTTAATCACCCAGCCTGTGATCATGTGACTTTTGGGCTTAAAGAGAGAAGAATGAATGACTCTTTAGCTTGCAATGAAAAGCCCTCTACTTGACCTTTCAACGTGAAAAAAGCCCATTGGGTAAGGTCTGGAGGGTGCTGAGGACTCTTGGCCATGGATTGAGGACCCTCAGCTTCTACTGACAGAAGATGAAGGCATCCCACAACTTGCTGTGCTCACTAAAAGCTCTCCCTGGAGTGATATAAATAGGGACAGTCACTTCACAGATTTCCTGCAGCCTTAGGGTTACTTTAAAAACCCAAAGCTGTCGGAGCAAATGTTGGATCTATGATATGGCTTTGAACCCAGGGCACTAAAATCTTTCCCCTACGCAGCATCTTCTTTGGGATTCTTAAGAAAGCTAAACCCTCAAAGACAAATATTATGGCAACAAAAATAAATGCCCGAGTTTTTAACCTTTTCAGGGAAAGTAATTCCTTTATTGGCTGCAGCTAAAACTTCCTACCTTTCTCTGCCTTTTTTGTTGTATCTGTGAGTAATTTCTTCAGTCACATTGTTTATAAGAAGTGAAGTTATTCGTAATCATGCCTTAAGAGTATGTACACAAACTGGACATCCTAATAGAGCACCATGTATTAAATTCCTGATTGTTTGACATAAATTCTCCCTCTTTCTTTTACCCAGACAGGAAGCTTCCCATTTATTTACGAATAGGTTAAGACCCTAGTCATGTCCCTAACCATGTTCCTAAGTGCTAACATATATTAAGTAAATTTAGAGCCTCTTCTGCATAGGAAACAAATTAAACTGGTTAAACATGGAGAAAGACTAAATGTAATCTATCTTTTGTCATGTTTATGAGATGGGGACGCATCTTATATGAATGTTCCAATTTGGCTGTTGCAGCAGATGGGTTGCTTATGATAAACCACAACTACAGGCAGAGAATGTGATAGCATAAATCAGAAAGAAGATAAATAACAAAATTCTTTGAAATAACACTGCTTAAATATTTAGACATTTGGTTTCTAGGCTTGCTTGCACATACTAAATTGTATTCTCTATTGATAGAAAGTAATACTTCTAACAATAATCACATTGGGCTGACAAAGTCTACAGAGCTTAGTGGCATTTGCAGCACTCTTTGGACCTATATAAAATTTGGCTACACAAAGAAGATAGGAATAGGATAAGAATAGGAAATGGGATGGAAGGACTAGGAATAACGGATGTAAATTGGAAGAGGGGAGATTCAGGCTGGAGAGAAGAAAAAAATCCTTTACAGTGAAGGCAGTGAGACACTGGAGGAGGTTGCCCAGAGAGGTTGTGGATGCCCCCTCAATCCCTGGAGGTGTTTAAGGCCAGGCTGGATGAGGCATTGAGCAACCTGGTGTAGTTGGATTTGTCCCTGCTTATGGGGTTGGAATTAGATGATGTTGAAGGTTTCTTCCAACCCAAACTCTTCTATGATTCTATATAAGTAAGGAAAGTAACTTCACAGATTTACTCCAGCATTAAGGTTACTTTAAAACCAAGACCAGTATGGAAACCTGCATAGAAAACTAAGGACAACCCATGCCTATGGCAGGGGGGTTGGAACTCGATGATCTTTAAGGTCCCTTCCAACCCAAACTGTTCTATGATTCTGTTCTTCCTCAGATTGAGACACACTGAAGCACTCTTGTTTTCCCCTTTGAGCTTCTTGGTGTAAAACTATGCAAGTCTGGGGGAAAAGAGAAGCTTTGACTTTATCCTCCCTAATTTATAGCTGCCCTAGCTGATGTAGGTACCAAACCTCACAATTATTACCAGGCAGAATTTCAATTTTCCAATTCACCAAAGACCTAGAAACCTGATTTCCAGCAGTAACTTAAGAAGGAAGATTAGTTTGTGAATCCAAGGAGGGAGACTTGCCACCGAGCTTACAAACTTCACCAAAGAAAGTAATCCACTTCTCACCCATTTTATTTTTACTGGGAGCTTTACACATTTCAAAAGAGGTGTGGAGTCCAAGCTCCCCTTCCAGGGAGATCAGGCACCTTCAATGCAACCCTCATCATCCTCACCTAGTTGTTTATAGGAAAAAAACCTCTTGCTCCCAAGAGGTGTCTCTCTTTTTCAACTGATGATTGATTTAAATTAATGAACAAGATGTGGTTAATATAAATTAGATGTCTCAGGATGGCATTTTACATGGCTAAAGATCAGGATGTTTAATGAACACTCTCTGGCCTTTGAATTTCAAACATAATTTGTGTGTTTGCTCAGCAAGGACAAAACCAAGCTTGAGCACTCAGGAGCTCAATGAAAGATACTAACATCCTCGGGTGAAAAAATGAACTTAAACCTGTGCTTCCTGAAATAAAGGGGATTTCTGCCTCAGCTTTATTAAGAATAGGACTGAGATTTGGGTTTTTTCTAAGTTTTCATGTGACACATACCCTGCCAAGCTTGCTGAGGCTCTGAGCAACCTTACCTAATGGAGGATGTCCCTCTCACTGTAGGGGGGTTGGACTAGATGGCTCTGGATGGTCCCCTCCAACCCTATGTTTCTATAATTCTTAGTTATTTCCATTTAACCCCAGCAGTAGTGGAAGCAAATGAAATACCCATTAAACAAAGATATGAGCTCATTCACAATGTCATCATTTTTCTGGCCAAATCCTGCCAGTGAGTTACATCCTGGGGATCAAAGGGCTGCAAGGGCAACCCTATAACCAAGTGCACTCAGCCAGGATTCCCCCCCTCCCAGGAACTGATGCAGGATTAAACTCAGAGAAACTGGAGCACACGTGCTCCCCCCTTCCTTCTAAATTAAGGATCTTGCTTTTTTTTTAAAACCAAATTATTATGATGAGGGCAGTGGGATGAAAAGTGGACCGAAATTATTATGATGAAGGCAGTGGGATGAAAAGAGGACCAGGGCTTTTTGTGCAGGTGGTTTTCCTAACAGGAGACTTTGCAGCCAGAGAGGACTATGTATATTCTTCATGTTCTAAGCTAAAACTTCTCTATTAAAGCCAATTAATTCATTGAACAAGCCCTGTATCACTTTACAGTGCCTGGGCCCCTGCTTAAAAGAAATCAATGGCAGGAGTTACAGCTGAGAAATAACCATTATAATAGATGTTTGAGCTCTTGCTTTTACTTTTTTCCCTGATAGCCCTTAAGGTGGTCAGAGGTAAAAGGCAAAGATGCATTTGTAGCCTAAGGGATGATTGAATGAAAAAATGGGGGATGGGGAGCAGAGCTATGCTGATAGACCAATTTCCCACCACTGCGAGCCAGCGCAATTGATTGATGAATCCTTGCTCTGTCAAGAGGCAGCCCTTCAGATTTGATCACATAAATACTCATTCAACTCAAATTCTGCTTGACAAGCCTCAGACAGCTTTGTTCTGTCACAGATATCATTGGGAGGAAAATGCTCCATTAATCATCCTTAATTAACTTTACCATAGTCTGCTGGAACCAATATGTTCCCTGGCTAAATCCCCGAGACTTAGCTAGATTTTCTGGAGTTATCAAACAGAGAGTTGTTTTTTAAAGTTCCTCTCTCTTATTCCTGCTAACTACAGGAAATCTTTTCCCTGCCTCTTTTTTTAGGAAGGCACTTCCATTGATCAGGATGTGGCTTAATCCCTTTGACACTTAAGCTCCTTTGCCAGAGAGACACAATTATGCCTATTTCTGATAATGAAAGATTTACTGTTACACCCTGAGACCTGCTAAGGTGTTTGGCTTCCAAAACACTCTGTTGTTTTCAGGCTGTAAGAAGGCTTCCTAAACATACTTTAAAAAACCCTCCCACACAGTAAAAAAAAAAAAA
>VZTY01034731.1:25086-51187 GCA_013400935.1 Turnix velox
AAAAAAAAAAAAAAGACAGGAAGAAACATGATGAATAGGTTGGATTTTGGGGACAATTAGAACTGATGGTTAATATTTGGGGTGAAAAGCTGTTGCAAAGCTAAAAGATATGCTCCTTAGCCTGGGATGTCACTATCTTTTCTCACTCAGCAGTTTTGTCCTGCTGAGGAGCTGGAGGAAGCCCTGAGACCATCATGTTAGCATTATACGAATGAGAGAAAGGATCCTCCTGGTTTTGATGGATGTTCTCCATCCATGGGGATGCTCCTGCAGTAATTTTACTCCATGGAGCTTCTCCATCCTTGTGTATTGTTACACTGAAAGTGTATCTTTCTGACACCCTTCTTATGTTTTTGGGTTTTTTTTAATATTGTGAAAAGCCTGCATCCCTCAAGGATTTTAAATAGGACCTGAAGGATCTAACATCCCCCTGGATTAGAGCCTTGCAGCTCAAGATGCTGCACAGAAGCAATGATAGCATCAGATCACGCAAATAAATTCCTCATTCATTCGTTCATTCCCATTGATGGATTCACACCAGAGGAGGAAAGAAAATATCACAGAAGCCATTTGATTAAATAGAAAAAAAGAGTGCAAAACATTTCTTCATAGAATCATAGAATGGTTTGGGTTGGAAGGGACCTTCCAGATCAACTAGTTCCAACCCCCCTGCCATGGGCAGGGACACCTCCCACTAGACCAGGTTGCTCAGTGCCTCATCCAGCCTGGCCTTAAACACCTCCAGGGATTGAGGGGGCATCCACAACCTCTCTGGGCAACCTCTTCCATTGTCTCACCACCCTCTCAAGAAATAATTCCTTTCTTATCTCCAGCCTAAATATCCCCTCTTCCAGTTTCCATCCATTATTCCTAGTCCTGCCATCACATATCCTATTAAAAATTCCAACTCCATCCTTTCTGTAGCCCCCTTCAGGTATTGAGAAGCTACTCTGAGGTCCCCCCTGAGCCTTCTCCAGGTTGAACAACCCCAATTCCTTTGCCTATAAGAAAGCTGGGGAGGGACTAGAAACAATAGATATAAATTGGAGTGGGATAGATTTAGACTAGACATAAGAAAGAAATTCTTTNTTCTGTGACTATTTGCCAGGTCATGGAGTGACAGCATGAGGGGGAATGGTTTGAAACTAGAGCAGGCTAAGTTCAGGTTAGACATTAGGAAGAAGTTCTTCCCCATGAGTCTAGTAAGACACTGGAAGGGGTCACCCAGAAAGGTGATGGAGGCCCCATCCTTGGAGACATCCAAGGCCAGGCTTGCTGAGGCTCTGAGCAACCTGATCTAGTGCAGGATGTTGGACTAGAAGTCCTCTGAAGGTCTCTTCCCTATGGTTCTATCATACAAGCAGCTTTTATTCCTGAAAACAGCATTACTGAAAGCTCTGAAGGACAGGGGATTGCCAAACCCTTGTGTGTGAAGCTGGGTACAAGGGATGACACGTCCCTAAAACGCTGAGCAAACTTCATGGCAAAACGCTAATTCTTCTTTCATTAAGGAAACCCAGAATTTTAAAGTAAACACTGCAGCTCTGTGAGGTGGGGAAAAAAGCTTGTGGACGTCTAGAAATTTTTCCTCCTTGCTCTGGGGAGAAGTCACTTTGTGTTACTTTCTCTCTCCACCAACCTTGGACTGTGGTCAATTTAATCAAGGCTCCTCCTGACGGCAGTGCTGCTCACTGGAAATGGAAGTGACCATTCCAAGCTGTGCACTGCCAGCAGCCAGCTGGCCTCTTTTAAAGGCTCTGGATGCTTGACATGGTAATATTTTCTTTACAGCCTCCAATATACTAGTTAGAAAGGCATCTTCTCAGCTTCTACAGCAGAAAACTGTGGATGCTATTCTATTCTATGATTCTATTTCTCTCCCCACTGAAACTGCTTTTAGTCATCCTTGCAGGGTGATGGGTTGGGTTTCTCCCCATTAACTCAGAGATATTCAGGGAGAGGACAAAGTTGAGGTAATCAAGGTCTAAGGAGGAAGAAGTCTTGCAACCACAGTGCCTGGGAAACAAGGATAGAGCAGGTTTCTCAGCACTAACCTGGGTTTTGCTCTGAAAGCAGCTTGCAGGGAGGTGGAAGCCCTAAAGATCCTGCCTCTTAGAATCAAAGAATGGTTTGGGTTGGAAGGGACCATCAAGATCATCTAGTTCCAACCCCTTGCCATGGGCAGGAACACCTCCCACTAGACCAGGTTGCTCAATGCTTTATCCTGGCCTTAAACACTTCCAGCACTGGGATGCAGAATTGTCTTTTTTATACAATTTTGCTCCAAAATACAGCTAAAAGAGAAAACTCAAAACTCATAGGATGTTTAGATGCAGGAAACTTTAGAAAACAAAAAAAAATCGTATTATCTAGAGTTCTACGAGGGCATCCAGCCCATCTTTAAATCAAAAAAAAAGAGAAAAAATAAACAGGATCAGATGTGTAGTGCAAAAACCTGTGAATGTCCTTTCTCATTACGGAGGTCAAATAATACATTAGTTATTTTTAACTAATGTCTTATTCGACCTCATGCAAACTTAAATCAGTTTGGGTCTGACTGATTCAAAGCCATTCTCTGGTTCCCTGCTCTGCTGTAATAATTGACTAGGCTAGACTTTAGAAAGGTCAAAGAAGCAGCCCCGCTTCATATTATTTCAGCTAATAACTCAGTTCTTAAATCAAAATTTAAGAACTAATCTCTCAAAGCACTATTTCCTCCCCCCCCTCCTCCATTAAATCCATATGTAATTTCAAATTAAATGATAGATGTCGAAAATGGTTACTTTTTTTTTTTTTTGCTTAATTACTTTAAAGTGAGTAGGGGACACAGCGTGAAGGTTTGTTAGAAGATCTAGGATTCTCCAGAAATCAAAATAAAGCCTGGGAATTAAGAAAATCTAAGGAAATCTCAGAAATTGCCAGTAGCAAAGAACCTCAGGAAAAGAAAGCAGCAGGTTACAGGCAATCTAAAGGGAAAAGCAGGCAGCCACATTGGGGTATCTAAGATATGGTTGGGAAGGAGATCTGTAGGTAGAGCAGGGCTGATAGGGAGCTTCTCAACATAGATGAGACGTCTTAGTCATGACAAACATACCAGGGGCTTCCTTTGAATGGCAGACCACAAAGACTTCACATCAAACCATCAGAGCTTTCTTCTTCAAACATCCACAAATATCCATTCCAGGAGCCCATCATAAAACTTCTTAAGTGCAAATCTAAATAATTGCCAACTGTGTCCTGGGCTGCATCTGAAGAACTCTGCTGGCCAGCAGGTCCACAGAGGTGATTCTGCCCCTTCACTCGTGACATCCCACGATGGAGTTACTGCATCCAGCCCTGGAGCCCTCAGCAGAAGGACATGCACCTCTTGGAGAGAGTCCTGAGGACGCCACAAGGATGATGAAGGGGTTGGAACACCTCTGCTGTGAGGACAGGGTGTTCAGCCTGGAGAAGACTCCAGGGAGACCTCACAGCAGCCTCCAAGTGTCTGAAGATGCTCCAGGAAAGCTGGGGAGGGGCTGTTTGCCAGGGCACGGAGCAATAGGACAAGAGGAAATGGTTTGAAACCAGAGCAGAACATGGTTAGTTTAGACATTAGGTAAAAGTTCTTCCCCATGAGGGTGGTGAGACACTGGAAGAGGTTGCCCAGAGAGGCTGTGGATGCCCCCTCTCAATCCCTGGAGATGTTTAAGGCCAGGCTGGGGAGGCACTTGGTCTAGTGGGAGGTGTCCCTGACCATGGCAGAGGAGTTGGAATTAAGATGATCTTTAAGGTCCCTTCCAACCTAAACTATTCTATGATTCTAAGATGTCCCTGCTCACTGCATGGGGTTGGACTACATGGCCTTTGATGGTCCCTTCCAAATCTGTGATTCTATGAATGACTTTTTCATTTAACACATCTAAGTAACTAATTTGCACAAAAGATTCTTATATTAATTCATAAGCCCGCAAAATTCAAGTGATTTAATTTCATTGCAGTAGTTAGAAATATCATAGAAAAAAAACCTTTTTCCATGTTCAGCCTATTGTTATTTCATTCTGCTGTCCTTATCTGACTCTCTTCAACAGAAAATTGGCCTTTAATGCCAATGTAGGAATGCAAGATGAAAATCATTAGGAAGTTCCGCAGTGGGAATGATGCCTGTCATTTCTTGTAGGTCATTATGGTAATATTTAAGGAAAAAGGAGAGAGAAAAGTAATCAAATTTGCATGTGTAAGAAAAGGACCATTTTACCCCACTAGAAATCACCAGCAAGTGCTTCCAAGGATAAGGATGTTTGACCATGCACATCTGGTTGACACTTTTGGTACACACATCATTGCCCCACACATCTCCTTTTGCCCCAACATCATGAAAACAGATTTCTAGACCTCATCTGGAATATTGTGTCTAGTTCTGGGGCCTTCACTCAGGTGAAGAAGGACAGGGAACTGCTGGAGAGAGTCCAGCACAGAGACACAGAGATGATGAAGGGGCTGGAGCATCTCCCTTCTGAGGAAAGGCTGAGGGAGCTGGGGCTCTTGAGCTTAGAGGAGACTGAGGGGTGACCTCAGTCATGCTTATAAAGATGGAAAGGGTGAGTGTCAGGAGGATGGAGCCAGGCTCTTCTCACTGACCTCCCATGATAGGACAAGGTACAATGGGTGCAAGCTGGAACACAGGATGTTCCACAGAAATATGAGATAGCATTAGTTCAGGGTGATGGTGACATAATAGTGGCACAGGCTGCCCAGAGAGGGTGTGGGGTCTCCTTCTCTGAAGACATTCAAACCTCACCTGGACACCATCCTGTGTGACCTGATCTGGGTGTTCCTGCTCCAACTAGATGATCTCTTTGAGGTCCCTTCCAATCCCTGACACTCTGATTCTGTCTGACTGGGGATCTGTCACAGCCAACCAGTTGACACAGAGTCCTCTCTCCCTCCAGCTCTCTCTTTACCTCCCACCAGGATAATTTTCCTCTTTCCCCTTTCAAAGAGATATATTATTTGAAGACTCCAACCTCTGTGCTGCCACTGCTTTTTATGGGCTCCTTCTTTGGGGCTGCAATAAAGTGCAAGAGGTTTGAAGTTGACTCTTTCAACTGCTGCTGGGTTTTGGGTCTTTTTTTCTGACAAGAAAGCTTTATTTTTTAATTTTTTTTCTCTCTTCTTTCCTTCTTCCCTGTGCTCCCTCCAGGCTGGGCTTTTGTTTGGTCTCTCAGCACAGGGCTGTTTATTTGCTCTAACAGCACAGACCACACTCCCCGTGGGCTGTTTGTCCAGCAGACTGGGGAGCCTACATGGCTTTGCTGCTGACAAGAGGTAGGTGGGGATCCAACTTTTTGTGGTCAAATTGTTTATTGACAATTACCTGTTAATTACCACTTCCTATAATTTATCTTCATAGCTGTTTTTTTTTTTTCCCCCTTGCTCTTAGAAATGCATAGGAAAGAGGAGGGCGTAAAAAAGAGGGCAAAAGAAGCAAGGACGGGGGGATGGAGGAGGGTAAATAATTATCACCTTTTTTTTTTTTTAAATTTAATTATTTGACTAATTCAACACCTAGGTGTCAGCTCTCATCAGTGAAATCCACTGCAATGATGAGGGTGTCCTCACCTCAGTGTGCTGCCAGCTAGGGGATACTTCTTCTAAGATCTCAATCCAACCACACTTTTCCTAAACTGTGGAACAATCTAAACACTTTAGAAAGTACTTTTTCCTTTTTTTCCTTACAGATGGCATAAAACCCTTCCACACCACAGCTAAAGAAGAAATATTCTTTAAGGATTTGGGGGTATTGGAGCTTTTTTTAGTAAGCTGACTCACTCTGCGCACTGAGATGTCACCACAGAACATCTGTGGGCAGATGAAGTGATAGCCTCACTTGTACCACTCTGGATGCATCACTCCAAACCAGGACAAGACTGGCAGCCACATTCCACAGCAGTGGGATAGTTTGCCAGTGAATGGGGAAGGGAAGAAGCCTGTTTAGGAGATGACTTGCTCCTTCAGCATGAACCACAGCAGGCACTGGCTCTGCTTCTTGTGGCTCATAAGCCAGTTGGCTCTTCAGAGGGTTTCTGCTGGCCATGGGATTTCACTTTAAGGACTGAAACTAAAACTATGGCCATATATTTATTTCCCTAAGTGCATTCTCATAGCCAGGAACTCTGGGACATCTTATCTCTACGTTTAAAGCCACAGTGTTTGGTGCAAATGCACCTTTAAGTGGTTGTGATGATAATACAGCATCCCTTTGGAGATGCTGCTCAACTATCAAATATGGATTATGAAAGCATAGAACCATGGAATGGTTTGGGTTAGAAGTGACTTTCAAGATCATCTAGTTCCAACACCCCTGACATGGGCAGGGACACCTCCCAATAGGTAATGTTGATTACCTCCAGGTGGCCTTAAACACCTCCAGGGAAGGGGCATCCACAACCTCCCCTGGAAGAGATGTGGGAAACCAAAAGGATCCCAACACCAAGGGGTACAGAATCACAGAATGTCAGGGATTGGAAGGAACTTCAAGAGATCATTTAGTCCCATCCTCTTTCCAGAACAGGAAAACCTAGATCAGGTCACAGAGGAACATGTCCAAATGGGGTTAGATGAGATACTGAACTCCACCACCTCCACCTCCAGAAACATTTTCATAAAGACATTTTACCGTGAGGGTGGTGAGACACTGAAAGAGGTTGCCCAGAGAGGTTGTGGATGCCCCCTCAATCCCTGGAGGTGTTTAAGGCCAGGCTGGATGAGACATTGAGCAACCTGGTCTCGTGGGAGGTGTCCTTGCCCAACCATTCTATGATTCTATCCCTCAAGCCATTCATTCTGCTGCCAATACCAAACAAATGACCATGCTTCCATGTTTTGACAAGTTTACACTGTTCCCCCTTTCCCCATTTTAGAAACCTTGCATCTGGGAAGGAACTACATCTTCATTTCAATACACTTATAGAATTTTTATTCTCTGTACCTATTTACACATTTCCTGACCTAAACAATAACCCCCCCTCCTCCTCCCTGTGCCACGTGAGCACTGGTCACTGCCCAGCATCATCCCTCTACATGACTTCAGGCTGTGTAGGATTGTCTGGGCAACTCACAACACTTTATCATCATTGTTTGGTATAATTGGAAGCAGAAGTATTTATACACACCCGTGCACCCTAGGAGTAAATTTATAAAAGGCAACTGTCTCTTTTTAATCTACGGCAGGGCCAGTGTAAACAGTCATTGGAAAGAATATTCAGATTTATTGCCCTCCTCACTTAAAGATCAATGTTTAAAATGGATATATGTTGCCTTAATCCAAACACACAACAAATCATAAAGCTATTTACACAATAAATTTACAATTCCCACAGACACTTTAATCCTCTTTCTGCTTCCAAGGAGCTCTCATGTCTCCACACACACACCATTCCCCTGCAAACACACTCACATCCTCACCAAGTACAACTGTAATTGTAATTGTAATTAATTTAATTTATAAAAGACCAACTCCACCCTGTAACCTCAGCACTATGTACATTTAACCAGAAAGATATGAATTAAAGCCACATGAAGAAAGGAAAAGGTGTTGGGGCTGATGTGTGATCCCATCCTGGGCTTGGTGGCACCTCTGTTGTCACCCCCTCCATGAGCTGAGAGCATCACTCCAGGATTCAGACCTTCTCATCCCACCTTCCTCCAGCTAAGCCATGCCCCTCCAGTTATTTCCACTTCATTTCTGTGGTTTAAAATAATATCCCAGTGATGTGGGATCCAAAACTCCTTCAGAGCTAATAAAATGTCACCCTGCCAAAGTGAGACGCTACATGCCAACCTTTAGCCTTAGTGTGAAATTTTATCACAGAGTTATAAACCCCTCCAAAAAAAAAAAAAAAGAAAAAAAATCTCAAAAAACCCCAGGGCTTATAATGGAAAGGCTGACAGATTCTTAACTATATGGTTTCCAGTGGGCTTCCTGCTTAATAGGCTGTATTTCTTCTCCTTGAAGATATTAATTTACTTTTTTGAAATGGTGGCTGCTGAGATGAAGCGTTGGGGGGGGNGTCAAGACGGGGGGGGGGAAGGTTTGAAATGTGTTCCCAGGCAATTTATGCAGGCACACAAATGTACACTCTTCTCCAGATGGGGAGAATACTAATTTGAAAATTATTTGTACACCACACTGGGCTGTACATCATAGAATGGTTTGGGTTGGAAGGGACCTTCAAGATCATCTAGTTCCAACCTCCCACTAGACCAGGTTGCTCAATGCCTCATCCAGCCTGGCCTTAAACACCTCCAAGGATTGAGGGGGCATCCACAACCTCCCTGGGGAACCTCTTCTAGTGTCTCACCATAAAGAATTTCTTTCTTATATCTACCCTGAATCTCCCCTCTTCCAATTTGCATCCATTACTCCTAGTCTGCCATCCTGGACCCTATTAAAAAAGTCCTAGCCCACCCTTTCTGTAGCCTCCTTCAAGTATTGATAAAGCTACTATGAGGTTCACCCTCAGCTTTTTCTTCTCCAGGCTGAACAACCCCAACTCCTTCAGCCTGTCCTCAGAAGGGAGGTGCTCCAGCCCTCTCATCATCTTAGTGTCCCTCTTCTGGACCCGCTCCAACAGCTTTCCAACCCAAACTATTATATTCTGTGATTCTATGATTCTTAGGCTGAGGGCTCCAGAACCCCATCCCTCTGCTCTAAAGGTTTCCCACCAATTCAGGGCAATGGGTGCAAGCTGGAACACAGGAGGTTCCATAGAAATGTAAGTTAAAACCTTGTCAGAAGGTGACAGAAGAGAGGCACAGGCTGCCCAGAGAGGGTGTGGAGTCTCCTTCTCTGGAGACATTCAAAACCCATCTGGATGAGCTCCTTTGGGATCTAGTCCAGGTGTTCCTGCTCTGGCAGATGATCTGATTAGATGATCTCTTGATGTCCCTTCTGATCCCTGATATTCTGTGATTCTCTAACACAACACTGGGATCATCTCATATATTAAACTCTCCCAGTAGCATTCAAAATTTGTTGAAAAATTAATGAGGATTTGGATCTACAGCACAGGCTGGGAAGAATTTTATGAGTTTCAGCAAAAAAGGGAAGAACAGACACAGAACAGTCCCATCAACAAGTGAAGACATTAGGAAATAAAGGCCTACATGTAGAAATTACATACTTCTAGGGGAGGAAAAGCAATAGGGAGGTTCAGAAAGATGGTGAAAAGATCCTTAGAATAATTATTCCTTTTCACAATGACTTAGTATTTGGCTGTGTCCAAGCACTATGCTGCCCACTATATTTCCACAGTCTGATTGCCCAGAAGGATGGAAGGAATCAAGCCAAAAATGTAGCAAAAGACTTCCCAGATGATGCTAAAATGAATTTCTCATTGACTTACACATCACTCAGCACATGAATATTTAGCAACAAATAGACCTCTAGCAATGAAAAAGATTTTTAAAATACATTTCCCCTGTTGCACCTCCATCGGGAGCTCACTTTTCCTTTCCTCACTTGATGCCCAGCTCTTCTATGTGTAGATGTTTGAATCTTGCTTAGGTTTGTACTAGGTGTATATATATATATATATTTGCCAAACATATTTTAAAAAAACCTTGAAAACAAGATATCTCAGCTTTTTCAAAGGAAAAATCTTATCTTTGAAGCCACATGAACTTCTATATTCACTAGAAACAGGGGAGTATAAAATGCATCAGTGATGAGAAAACACATTTGTGTTTGAAGGGTGAATTTTTGAGAGAGGAAAATGGAATTTTTTGTTATTTTTTTGAGTACAGTTCAATTTTCTGGGCTTTGCAGCTACCCCTGCCCCCCCCTCAATCTCCAGTAGCCTCGTGGAGCACCATAAGAGAAATAGCATCAGACACCTGAAGGCTCATTCAACACTCTCAGAGGAGATGAGAGGGAGGATTTATAGATAGGGTGGGTGAGAATTCTTGTAGAATATGGTCTGCTTCTTCTCTACCTCCATTTTATCAAAAACCAGACTGACAGTCAAGGTGAGTGGTTCCCACATGAAAGCCAAATTCATGAGCACTGAACACACAACCCTAAATTGCCTTGAGGTGAAAGGGAGAGAGAAGAAAGCTCTGAACTCCCCAGGAACCCTCCTCTTGTTTCCATTACACATTATGTCATGAACCTCAATAAAATTAGTCCCCTGCTGTGGACACCAAGGCTAAGCTAAACCAATTCATTTGGGAAATTTGCTCATCAGGGTTCACTCCAGAGGACTATTTGAAGTGATGCTTTTGTTAATGATGGGAAAGGAGGACATAGATCAAAATACTTCTCCAAAATCAGTGTAACAGGGAGCTGATACCACCTGTGCCAGGCTCAGGTGGCCAGGAGGTCTCACAGGAATCTGGGCATCCCTCAGTCCTTGTCCCACAACACATCCCAAAGTCCCCATGCTGCAGCCATGCAGACATGGAAATCCCTCTGCAGTCATGAGTGACAAACCTCAAAGCTTTTCATCTGTGCATAAGACCACTAAGAATTTTTATTCCATATACTCAATTCTATGGAACATCTTCAATTTTTGCAAAAGCATTTTAATGCTTTCTTGTCTATCATCTTCATTATTATTTAATCCCAGCTCATAGAATATCAGGGATTGGAAGGGACCTCAAGAGATCATCCAGTCCAACACCCCTGCCAGAGTAGGGGAACTACTGGTGGAACATAGATGCTGTAGGAGCTTTTGTCACTGAAATAATTTAAACCAGAATGATCCTGGAACAGGTTTTATACAAGACCTTTATACTTCTTATTTAATAAAACTGGCCAAAGTTTCAGGGGATGGTAGTAAAGAACAAACAGTGGGGCTGGCTCTACTCCCAGAGGGTAGATTTAGGCTGGAGATAAGAAAGTTCTTGACTGTGAAGGTGGTGAGACACTGGAAGAGGTTGCCCAGAGAGGTTGTGGATGCCCCCTCAATCCCTGGAGGTGTTTAAGCCCAGGCTGGAGGAGGCACTGAGCAACCTGGTTTAGTGGGAGGTGTCCCTGCTATGGGAAGGGGGTTGAAACTAGATGATCTTTAATGTCCTTTCCAACCCAAACCATTACATGATCAGCAACTACAGCTCCACCAAAGTCACAAAGAGAATTATAAATCAATGAGGTATCTGTTAAAGATGTGATTAACAGTATTTAACAGTAATTGGGTCGCAAGATAAATTTATCATTTTTAGGCATCACTGCAAACACAGCACTGGATGCCCTGGCCAGAGCCTTGAATGTAATTATGATTTTAGGAAAGATACTTCATATATATCCAGCAGAGGCAATTCAGTAATTTGTTCTGCCAACTGGGAGAGCAACTTTTAGTGGAAAACTATTTCATCTGCCCCTGCTTGAGATGATATATTTTATTTGAAATAATTTCCTCAGACTATGTCTGGAGGGTGAAAACTGACTCATTCTTATTTATCTTTCTTTTGGGGCCACATGAATCTCAGACCCATGAAAGAGAGGGACTGATAGCAGCTCAGCTCAGCACAGCACTGGCAGGTGAGTTCAGAGCTTCCAACCCCCTCCCTGCCAATGTGTCCCCACTCTAAACACCTCTATTTTGCAGGGAATAGCCAGTCTTTATAACAGGCACTGCCACTTTTGAAATACCCATAACCCTGATCTATGGCTTGGGTTTCCTATGGAATGGCAAATAGATTGGTTTCAAAACTGCTTCTCCCCTCCCTGTGTTAGAAGGGTTTGTCAAACACCCTTTGCTGCAATATCCAAATGCTAATTCACACAGAATCATAGAATGTCAGGGACTGGAAGGGAGCTCAAAGAGATCATCTAGTCACATCCCCCTGCCAGAGCAGGAACACCCACACCAGGTCACACAGGAAGGCATCCAGGTGAGGTTTGAATGTCTTCAGAGAAGGAGACCCCACACCCTCTCTGGGCAACCTGTGCCACTATTATGTCACCATCACTCGGTAAAAATGTGAGGACATTTTTCTAAAAAACATTTTGAGTTCTAGCTTGCACCCGTTGCCCCTTGTCCTATCACTGGAGGTCAGTGAGAAGAGCCTGGCTCCATCCTCCTGACACTCACCCTTCCCACCTTTATAACCCACTCAGTCTCCTCTTCTCCAAGCTAAAGAGACCCAGCTCCCTCAGCCTTTCCTCATCAGGGAGATTCTCCAATCCCTTTATCATCTCTGTGTCTCTGCACTGGACTCTCCAGCAGTTCCCTGTCCTTCTTCAACTGAGGGCCCCACAACTGGACAAAATTCTCCAGAAGTCTAGAAATCTGTTTTCATGATGCAAAAGGAGATGTGTGGGGCAATGATGTGTGTACCAACAGGGTCAACCAGATGTGCATCCTTATCCTTGGAAGCACTTGCTGGTGATTTCTAATGGGGTAAAATGGTCCTTCTCTCATGCAAATTTGCATGCAGGTGGGCTTTGAATGTGTCCAGAGAAGGAGACCCCACACCCTCTCTGAGCAGCCAGTGCCACTGTTCTGTCAGGAGTCCCCAATCGTGAGCACTTAAACACTGGGTTTCTGAGTGGTGGCAGGACTCTGAGGGACAGTGGGGCAGCCAGAGATGTGGGGAGCAACTCAACCACTCCCACCCAAAACACCAGCAGCAGCAGCAACCAGCAATGGAAGGAATTCAGTGATGATAAATCACACCTTTTTATAGCTTAATGAGAAACCAAAATATGCCTGAAGCAGAGCAGAAAGAATGGCTTTTCTAATCTAGCTCTTGTGATGGGCACATCTGTAGACCCTGCAAAGCATTTTGGCTCCATGCTGCCCTATAGTTTCTCCAGCAAGAGCTGGAGAAAAGGTTGAGGTTGGTTTAGTGTTGAGCCCAGCCTCATGGTTGCTGCAGAGATGTCTGTTTGGGATCATTTTCCAGTAGCCCCTGGCTTTGGCCTTATGTGGTGTTCTACAGCTTAAGCAAAACATTATGGAACAGTTTCAAACCTACAAAGAATTTGACAGCACTGGAAACACCAACACGACCATAGTAGCATCCTTAAGAACAGTTCCAGCTCATGCTCATGAATAATAGTGTTGGAAGGGACATCCAAAGGCCATCTAGTCCAACCCCCTGCAGTGACAGGGACATCCTGCACTAGACCAGGTTGCTCAGAGCCTCAGCAAGCCAGGTCTTGAATATCTCCAGGGATGGGGCCTCCACCACCTCTCTAGGCAACCTGGGCCAGTATCTACCTTCCAGTGTCTCATGAAACCAATAACAGAGATCTAAAGATCATTTGTTTTCATCATCTCTAGCTTTGGAGGTTCAGATTTACACAGAACTGAATATTCATGCCTATTCCATAGGTTCTCAATGAGTTACGACCAAGTAAGATCACAGTATCACTGCATCAGCCATTTTAAAAAGAGAAAAAACTGGGAAAGGTGCCATATGGCATATGCAACCTGGTCTAGTGGGAGGTGTCCCTGCACATGGCCAGATGATCTTTAAGGTCCCTTCCAACCCAAACCATTCTGTAATTCTATAAAGGCACCAGATTGGAAGGACTCTTTCATATCACTGAGCCAAACCATCAACCCAATTCTGACAAGAACCATCCCTCAACTATATCTCTTAAGTTTTGGAACAACCAACTACCTATTTTGAGTCCAACCAATCCCCTTCCATCCACACTCTCCCTAAGATCAAGTTCTACACAGAGCGTTGTTACGAAGCATGAGGCAGAGATGAATCAGTTAGGAAGAAGCCATTAAACATGAATCCATGGAAATCCTCCTTTTTCTTTTTTTTTCTTTTGTTCCTAAATATCCTTACAATAAATGCTACAGTGTGACTTGCAATTTCCTCAAGTTCCTTTTTCTCAGAACAATGATGCTTGGCAGGAGCTCAAACTGCCTCGCTCTCAACTTTGCAAGAGAGAAAAGCAATTTAGTTTCCCTTTAAGACCCCGTTGCTCAAGTTCTGCTCATTGATTTCCAGCCTCATAATTAAAATTCCTCATTAAACAAGCCTTTGACAGCAGAATGTGATTCCTTTTACCTGCTGCTACATTTCTTATTATTTTTTATTTATTTATTTCTCCTTGTGATACCATTTCATTACAAAAGAACAATAGATTTCCTTTCAGGGTAATATAAGGGCAGGGTGAGTAATGTACTTTCTATCCTACAGAAGGCCTAATATTGTTAATTTGCTAAATCAATTAAAAGAAACCACT
The DNA here is from genome assembly GCA_013400935.1 of Turnix velox. Classification (NCBI taxonomy): domain Eukaryota; kingdom Metazoa; phylum Chordata; class Aves; order Charadriiformes; family Turnicidae; genus Turnix; species Turnix velox. Next base: position 39,278 of record VZTY01034731.1, read on the forward strand.
TTGGGGGATGGGGGGGAGGAAGAAGAAGAAGAAGGCAAGTCTTGCATATGGATCACATCAGCCCTAATGTGCAGAAGTTCAAAGGCTGGCATCTCGCCCCAGTTGGCACCTTCCAGTTTACTCTGATCCAGGGAATTTGGCTCCTGATTTCAAACAAATGCATCCTGAAGGCTGAAGGCCAGGAGCAGCCCCATGTGATTTATGTTTCAGACTTTCTCATAACACAGAACCCCAAAGAGCTAAAAAAAAAAAGAAAATAAATAAAGTTGTTCCACAGGGGCATTATTTGTTGCAAGGTACATGTAAATATAGAATTACCTCCTTGCCCTGTGCACCTTGTGACGTTTTATTTGGGGGTTTCCTCTGAGTGATTCTTTGATTCCCTAAAATTCCTCCTGACAATGCAAGATGGCAATGACCTGATAGTTGATGCTTCTCCTTTCCATGCAAGGTTTGCACCTCAACACAAACCTCACCTTTGTGAGCAAGAGATTTTTGCCCCAAAATATGCTGCCTGGAGGTGGGACTGGCTGCAAAGGAAATATCTCACAGCAGGAGGACTGGGGGAACCTCATAGAATGGTTTGGGTAGGAAGGGACCTTAAAGATCATCAAGTTCCAACCCCCCTCTCATGGGGAGGGACACCTCCCACTAGACCAGGTTGCTCAGTGCCTCATCCAGCCTTAAATCTAATGACTGCAGTCTAATACTGTTATCTTCAGTTTTTCTCCCAGAAAAGTGCCTTTTCCTCCCTCTATGTTTCCCTTTTGCTCTTCGTGTGCTGTTGGATGGAAACCTTGTCTGTCTTTTTTCAGTACAAAGAAGAACTGAGATAATAGGGAGAACTTCTTGGTCTCAATGCAGCATCAAGGTGCACTTGAGCCTTGATCAACCTAACATTAGGTCTCAAGCCAGCATCAACACCATCTTCTGGGTGATGCCACTTGGTCAGTGGATAGATTTAAGGGATGCTGATGGAACTGACTTGCCAAGGAAACCCTAGGATTTCTAATGCTCAATCATTGAGGAGCAGAGACTCCCTTCCCAATCCTAAAATTAGCCACAGGAGAAGCTAAAAATGATAGATTTAGATTCACAGGCACTGTGAAAAACATGAAGTACTGCCTAACATGCCAGGTTCCTGGTGCAAAACACATCTCCTGCCCTGACTTAGACATGAAAATGAGGAATAGATGGCTGCTTCCAGAGCAATTAATTGTTCTGAGTTTTAAGAGAGCTATTAAATCACATCCACAGCTTGCCAAATTCCTGCTTGCCAACCTGGTCATGCAGTGAGCCAGTTACTCTATCAGCAGAGGGCTAGGTAATTAGCAACATCTTGTGATAGAATACTGCAATTCAGTGTATTTTCATGGAAAAAAACAAATAAATAAGCTGTATACCTTGCTGGTACCCAAAGCTGCCCATCACTAGGAGTTTGCTCTCATGCACATAAACATGATGCTTGTTTATGGCAGTGCTCAGTGACAGTTAAGGAGCTGTCAGCATTTTCATTACCAACACTATTTTTCTATGGTTTATAACTTGAATATTCTTCCCTCCCCCCAAAAAAAAAATGTGGATGTAATTCTCATGGATCAGATAGTTTGAGTATTTTAAGTCACGCTAAGGTGAAACCTGGTACCATGGGCAGCAAGTGTGAGAGAAGGGGGAGGGAGAGGGAGAGGGAGAGGGAGAGGAGTTGGAATGCTTAGAGGACTTCAGAAACTGTTCCACTCCCAGGGTCCAAACTCCTTGGAAGTTTAGAAGAACAAAGTGGAGGGGGAGAAGAGGAAGCAAAGGAAATGGGTGAATCTTTGCAGGCTCATCCCTGACTCTTCCTGAGGATTATTCATTTCCTGGAGCAGTCATTGTCCATGGGAAATGAGACAGCCACTGCTCTTCGAAATATCCAAACACACGACGCATGAGGGAGTTCTCCCTGTTACAACATCATTCACATTTTTGAACTCTATATCATCCTTATGCTGTAGGAGATTCTCCTCCCAAAGTAAACAAATTTTGGTGGGGCTCTGTGGAAATATTTCATTGCAGACAGTGATTTTTTTTTCAAAAAAAACCCCCCACATATTTGGGAAGAAAAACCTACAGTTTGGATCAGACTCGTGTCAATCAAACAAACATATTACATCTAAAATGTCCATGGTCTTAATATCTTGTCATTGGCAAGAGGGAAATAAATTTTTTGGAGGTGAGTCTTGGCACCCAAATCCCTCATTAAACCTTATAGTTCTCCAAAACATCTGGATGTATTTTATTCAACTGAACCTTGCACACAAGAATGAACCTGGGTCTACGTTTATCTGCACCAAATCTGGAGTCACAAAGGTTCCTAAGAGGGTCCCCAAACCTTCTTTCACTCCACAAGATGCCCTAAGTATCCTACAGCTGCCATTTTTCTATTTGTTTTCCACCTGTTTCATTTCCTTCTTGTATTCAGAGCCCATGTACAACCAGAAGACCTTAAATGCCACTGGGAAACATCAAGCCTTTTAGGGGTGTCACCACAGTAGTACATGGGGTGTACATTGGTCTGAGGGGGCCAGAAAACAGACCACAAGAAGCATAGGAAACATCTGCAGTGGGACAAGCAGGGGAATACACCAAGTTTGGGAAAAACCTCCTTTTCTGATCCATTTCTGCACCTCGAGCACAAAGACACGTTTGTTCCCAGTCCTGAGGCATAAATAAATTAAACAGCAGAGATTATCTCCAGAGAGAATCAAAGGTGAATTTGATACACAAGCTTTTACCAAGAAAAAGCTGAGAGAGGTGACAAACACAACCATAGGCAAAGATTTTAAATTAATTTCCAAGCAGCCCTATCCTAGAAAGTAATTGAAAACATACCCAGCACTCTCAGCTACCTAAGAGCCCTGCCATTCCTTTGCAAGACAACCCCAAAACACTCCATATGGGACTGTGACCATTCACGTGACTTTTAATACCCACATGATGGCACTAAAATGGCCTATTAGATTTACAGTGCCATTAACCTTCCAAAATAAAATGAGAGCCTGCTCTGGTGGAAAAAAAAAATAAAATGAAAGAGGAAAAGAAAGGGAAAGAGAAAAAAGAAAAAAAAGAAAAAGAAAAACTAAGAAAAAGGGAGAAAAAGAAGAAAAGAAAAAGAAGGAAAGTATGAAGGAAAAGAGGAAGGAAAATAAGGAGGAAAAGAAGAATGAAAAGGGAGGAAAAGAAGAAGGAAAAGAAGAAGATGGGAGAAGAGGAGGAAGAGAGAAAGTAGAAGAGGAAAAAGAAGAAAATTAAAAAGAAAAATAAAAAAGAAGAAAAAGGAAGAAGAGGAAGAAGAAGAGGGAGAAGAAGAGGGAGAAGAAGAGGGAGAAGAAGAGGGAAAAGAGGGAGAAAAGGAGGAAGAGGAGGAAGAGGAGAAAAAGAAGATGAGGGAAAACAAGAAAAACAAGAAGGAAAGGAAAAAGAAGAACAAGAAGAAAGAAAAAAGAAGACAAAGAAGATGAAGATGAAGAAAAAGAAGAACAAAGAAGAAGAAAAGGGAGAAGAGGGAGAAGAGGAGGAGTAGGAGAAGGAAAAGATGAGGAGGAGCTAGGAAAAAGGAAAGGAAAAAGAGAAATAAAAAGGAGAAAGAAAGAAAAAAAGAAAAAGAAAAAGAGAAAAAGAAATAGAGAGAAAGGGAGAAAAGGGGAGAAAAAGGGAGAAAAAAAGGGGGGAAAGGGAGAAAAAGGGAGAAAAAAAGGGAGAAAAAAGGGAGAAAAAAGAAGTGGTCTAACTGCTGCTAGGTTTCGGGTAACCAGTCCATGAGGAAATGCTGACAGGGGTCACTGTGGCATAATCTTTCATTCAGCCCCAAAGCTGTCACATCCTCCCCAGATGTCTGAAACATAGATATAAATTTTCATTATCCGGCAGAATAGGGGCAGAGGTAGACAAAATGATTTTTTTACCAATCAAATTATAGCTCATTGCCAGATTATGTGTAAACACTAATTTTGTGAAGTTTCCTTGTGGTCATTTATCTCCACCCACATTTAGTAGCGCCGCCGAGGATGAAAAAAAAAGGGGAATGTTCTTCAAATTCAATTATTCTCTTTGTAATCAAGTTGGGGACACGTGAAAGCTGAATAAAAAATTAATCCCATTATGGAGGAACTGCATCTAACCCAAGTGAACCCAGAGATCACAACATCTTTTTCATGAAAGCAGACAGAATATACCCCGTTAAAAGGCCTGGAAAAACATCATTGGGGTTGTTTAAGACTAATTTGAGGTCTTTCATAGAAGTCTTTAAAATTTCAGTATTTTTCCCAGGTGGGTTGTTACTTAATCTCCAGCACAGGGTCATGCTGAGCTGTTTCTCAAGCCTTGCAGTAGATGCACAGTGGCAGCAGAGCTTGGCCACCAGCAGCCAAGGGACAGCCCAAGTGCTTGCCAAGAGCAAAATGAGATGTCCCCTACCTGAACCGAGGCAAACAAAGAGTTTACAAGAGAAGGTGGAAGTGTATTTGTTATGGAATGGGGAAAATATAAAGGGTTTTGTCATAGTATTTCATGATTCTTCAAGGTGAATTCAACTACGTATTAGGAATGTTCAGTTCTTCTAGGTCCTAGGTGGTTAAGACTAGTATTTTACTTCATGACCACCCCTGGTGACAATAACCATGGGCTAACTCAATAATCTAAGCAGGGAAAATGTTCCTTATGGGTGATTTTTTCACAGCAGCTTAGAAATACACAGTTTGCTCTCTGGTTTTGCTCTCTTTTCATGAAAAGATGAATAAAGTGTTTGAAGCCAGGCTTGATGAGGCATTGAGCAACCTGGTCTAGTGGGAAATGTCCCTGCCCATAGCAAGGGTATTGATACTAGATGATATTTAGGGTCTCTTCCAACCCAAACCATTCTGTATAACAGCTCTTCTGTTGGCTTTGTACACAAACCAAGGGAAAGTCACAATAAGTGCCACGTTTCCTTTTTTTCCCTTAAACACAGGACAGTGATATCCATATTTTAATCCTTTCCTTTATGTTCTAAGGACAAGCAGGATCCCTGAAAGCTCTTTGCAGTGTTGCATGCTCAGAAATGAAAAGCCCACAGCATTATCTTCTTTTATTATCTTGTTTTGGGACCTTCCCAAATGCTCTGCAAGCCTGGATCAGCGTCACCCCGTTAGGATGAAAGAAGTGCCTTTGGTTATGAACTGCTCCGGAGACACCAGATTAGAGTTCAAAGGCTACTCCTTGCATTAGCAATAAATGCAGGAATTTTGAAACAAAGTGATGTTCTTAAGTGTGAGCTTTCACCCATCACTTTGCTGTTTTGCTCCACCACCACCTTCTGCAGGAGTCAGGGCTACTGTTCGAAGGCCAGCTCCCCACGAGTTTAAATTCTGGGGCATGTTTATTGGCTAAGCCAGATTTTTTTCTATTAACCATCAGCAAACACTTTGTATATATGTCACAAGCACCTTCCCTTTCCAACTGCCTGAAGATTTGATGGAAGAAGGAAGAAAAACACCACTATTCTGCATTTAATACATCCCCCGGAAGAAGCCAAGCCTGCCCCAACTCCAGTTTCAAACCGGGGGATGTGCTGAGAAAACTCAATATTCTCATTTAATCTGGGGAAATTCCACTTGGAGAGGCACTTTTATGGATGTTAAGAGCCAGATTTCCCTACACAACACTCTGGCAGTGGATTTCTCTTATCTTGGACTCAGGAGAAGCTGATTGGAGCCAGCTTGGCCACCTCCCTGCAATGGTGCTCCCCGCTCTCCCACAAGAAAGCACCACATCAAAAGCTGCCCCAGCTGGAGAACATCAGGAAATGCATTTGGGCAAGAAGAGGTCTAAGCAACTCCACCCCCCCCTCTTTCACTCCAGGATCACACTCCCTCTGTCCAGGGACCTCTGTCTTGGGCTGAAGATTTTTATTAAAAAAGAAACCCTACATCCCACAACAAAATTCCTGCCTTTTGGTACTTTGCAAAAAGATGCCGGGGTCTGCTTTAAATTAGAACAAAAAAGCTGGGGCAGATAGGATCTCGGGAGTAGCTTTTCTCATCTGAGATTCTTCCTCAAGCAGCTCCAAACAATTAGGATAAATGAGTAGACCTAAAGGTCAGCAGAACAAACAATTCTGGGAAAGCCAGATAGCTCACTGGATAGTTCCTTCACTTCCGTCACCGCAGAATGAATAGATACAAGGTCCAAAGGCACCCCCGGAGAACTGATTAGAAAGATATTCAAAAAAGCTTTTGTGGTTTCTCTCCTTTTTTTTTTTTTTTCTCTCGTCTTTGTTATTCCCTCTCTGCTGCCCATCAGCCACAAATTTGTCCAAGCCAAGGTTTTTCTTGGAGGTGTTTTTTGCCATCTTATGGCAGAGGGAGCCCCTATGGGAACACCACCATGTGGCATTTCTGGCACGTGAATGTCATTCCTCAGGACTATTAGTCATCCCTGTAATGCCTAATGACATCACTCTGGAAGGAAATAGAACAAGAGAGAAAAAAAAAAAAATCAAAATCGATGCACAGCAGATACCTACCTATTATGGACTGTAATTGTGTGTTTCCCAGTCTGCCAAGCCATAAATCTGGTAGTTTAAAAACCCATTTTAGCATCATACATTCATATATGTTAGAAGGGTATTAACACAGGGGGGAATTATAGCAAACAGGCTTCTAAGCAGAGGTTTGTTGGGGTTTATTTAAAAAAAAATAATTATAGTGTTGAGCACTGTAGTTAAAGACTCGGAAGGGTTTTGTTTTCCACCAGCTTTTATCCCAAACCAATCACAATGGCAACGAAGGGATGGTCTCAGATTGCAACTTTCCATCCCTGAACTCCTTGATGGTAGCATGGATTGATCATGGGGGGCAACCTGCAAGTCCTTGATAGAATCATAGAATGATTTGGGTTGGAAGAGAACTTAAAGATCACTTAGTTCCAACCCCTCTGACATGGGCAGGGACACCTCCCACTAGACCAGGTTGCTCAATGCCTCATCCAGCCTGGCCTTAAACATCTCCAGAGACTGAGGGGGCATCCACAACCTCTCTGGGCAACCTCTTCCAGTGTCTCACCACCCTCTTCATAAGAAATTTCTTCCTTATTTCCAGCCTGAATCTCCCCTCTTCCAATCTACATCCATCACTCCTAGTCCTGCCATCCTAGACCCTATTAAAAAGTCCTACCCCAGCCTTTCTGTAGCCCCCTTAAAAATTGAAAGCTACTATGAGGTCCCCCCTGAGCCTTCTCCAGGATTCAAGAGAGGGGGCATCATCCATGTGGAGAAGAGAGGACCTCAGAGCTACCCTCAGGTCCACACACCCTCCTGTTGCATTTCCAGAGTTCTAAATGTGACCTTCAGACAAGGATGAGGGATTCATTACCTAGTTTTTCCTTGAGATTCCCACTAGAAAAAAAGTAGGAAACAATTCATGTACAGATTTTCTCCTCACCAAAAATGAGAGCAATCCCTTTTCGCTGCTTTCATTTTGTGTGGGATTAACACACTTAAAACCCTCAACTCCAAAAGAGAGGAGTTGGAAAAGCCTGAATGAGGCCTCCAGAGATGTTTGGGAGAGTGTTTGCCTTGGCCACCAGGCAGCATTAATAATTCAGGCTGACGGAGGAAAGAGCTGCTGCAAAGGGCAGATTGCACACTGATAGGTGATTAACAATTGTGCAAATACTTCTGCTCAGAAAAAAAAGGAAGACTTTTCTCTGCTGTGGTAGCTCAGAAAATAATAAAAACCTTCTTCTGCTGTGGTAGCTCAGAAGAAACACCTTCTCATAGCAGCCATCTGTCATGTAAGGGAATCCTCAAAAGGCAAATCATCAGGATTTTTGATCCAAAAAAAAAAAAAACCCATTTTTTAAAGCATTCATTATGATGAGGAATTCATGGGAAATGGGTTTTAAAACACCAAAGAGACCTACTAATGATAGAGAACAGATAGCCAGGGAAATTAGGACATGGTCACAACACCAACCAGGAAAGTAGAAGTAGTAGCAGTGCAGGAAAACTCAGCTTTAAATTTAATATTTTATCCCTCATTCACTCAGTTGAGTCTAGCATAAATACCCAAGAGCTTTGGACACCATGTAGAAATGCTGCTGAAGTGTACGGATCTTGATTCTCAACTTGGATTGTGCCCTATCCCTTCCATGAAACACAAGGAGCAATCCCTAAATCTGGCAGCATTGATACATTCAAGGAAATAACACACCATCCTCTTCTATTTTCCTCAGACTGCAGCCCACGGTCACCATTTTTAAAATCCCTTAAGTGATAAATCCATATTCTACATGGTCTTCTGACAAAATGCCACGGTTTGTTTTTTACTGGGTAACAACAGTAGAATCATGGAGTTGGAAAGGACCTTCAAATGCCATCCAGTCCCATCCCCAGCAGTGAGCAGGGACATCCTGCACTAGATGAGGTTGCTCAGAGCCTCAGCAAGCCTGGCCTTAAACACCTCCAGGGACTGAGGGGGCATCCACAACCCCTCTGGACAACCTCTTCCAGTATCTCAGCACCCTCACCATAAAGCATTTCCTTCTTATCTCCAGCCTGAATCTCCCTTCTTCCAATTTACATCCATAACTCCCAGTCCTGCCATCACATATACTATTAAGCCCTACCCCAGGCTTTCTGTAGGCCCCCTTCAGGTATTGATAAGTCACTGTGAGGTCCCCCCTGAGCCTTCTTTGCTATAAATTTCAGTGCTGCTGGAGGTTAGGTGGCCTGATTTTGGTGACACCCACTCTGTCCTTCTGCTATTGGATGCTCTTCCCCTTCACGCCCAGTCTCCCCACACACCCAGACCCTTCCTCCCAAAAATTCTTCTGGCAGATTAATGATGTGGTCTGGGGTCTGTGGCTGAGAACATGTGCAGGGGCTCAGTTTCCACATGGTTAGCCAGAATATGAATGCTGGCTTTTGGGGCCAGCCATTTAAAGGCCATAAATATTTACTCACAGTACGTGGATCCCATTCCTAAGGTCATTTTGCAGCCCCAGCAGCTGCACTGCTGAGTAAGTCTTTCACTTGTGGATGGTCCTTTGTCAAAGACATCATGTCAAAAACATCTTTTTAAACCAGAGGAGGAAAGATTTAAGAGTATATATTACAAATATATTTTGCTGAAAGGATGGTGAGACACTGCCTCAGGATGTCCCAAAGAAGCTGTGGGTACCCCATCCTTGGAGGTGCTCAAGGCCAGGCTGGATGGAGCTTTGAGCAACCTGGTGGGAGGCTGGAGCCAGATGACCTTTGAGGTCTCTTCCAACCTAAAACATTCTGCAATTCTATGATTTAAATCTATTTTTTCATTAAAATGTGGTGGGAGGAGCAGCTAATTAGGCAGGTTGGTCCCCCAGTGCCAACAGTTGTTTCAGTCAGACCAAACCCATTCAGAACCCTAAGTACAGGTGTAGCAGCCCAACTTCAAACATCTATTTTCCCAGAAGCAAACCCCACCCTGAAGCTTTTGAAAGATTTCCAGCTCCTGACTCAAGAATTAAAATCTCCAGGATTCCACTGCTGATATCAGCAACCATATCAGCATCCCAGTGAGGTGACACATCTTCTGTTGAGCCATGCCAGGACTATTGCAGGTGTGAGACCCACCTTCAATCCTCAAGTCTGCTTTTTGCTGTCTATCCTACTTCCACCCCAAACCATTCTATGATATTATGATTGGAAGGGACCTCAAGAAACCATCTAGCCCCATCCCCCTGCCAGAGCAGGAACACCCAGATCAGGTCACACTGGAACAGGTCCAGGCAGAGTTTGAATGTTTCCAGAGAAGAAGACTCCACACCCTTTCTGGGCAGCTTGTGCCAGGGTTCTGTCACCCTCAACAAGCATCTTCTTGGGAGCCAGTTTTAGCAGCTGGGAGACTGATCTTGCAGGACTTGGAGACATCAGACAACATAGGATGGAGCAGAATGCCAAAAGTGGATGGGAGGAAGAAATGTCTTCTCTAAACAGGCAGAGGAAAGGATTTATGAAAACCTTGGCTTGTGCTCTCCCGTTATTGAACTGCTCCCAACATAAGAGTTTCATAAATATGTAAACATAAAACTAAAGGGTTTGATCCAAATCCCACTGGAAAGACTCCTGTTGACACCAGTAGCCCTCAGATTAGCCCCAAAACATAAGAAAGAGCAAATTCTTAGGACAACACTTGTAGGCAATTCCCAGCCTGGAAGAGATTTACTGCCATTCTTATGTTACTGAAATGAGAAATAAACATACCAACATGATATCTAATATTTCCAGTAGATAAAAAAATACAAATTCCCTCTTAATCCAATCTTTTCCGTTTGCCAGGTTGGGAAATGGGTTTATACTTTCCTCTAAATCCCACAAAACTGATTCCAATCCTTCTAGATTTTCTACCAAGCCCTTAAGTATGGCTCAATTTTTTAACAAGCTCTCAACCTTCTGGCACCTTCTGTTCCTTTTCAGATCATTTTGATATTTTAGCTATTTCCTGGCTTTCCTGCTTTCGGGAGGGATGTGTAGGTTTTCATATTCTGAGTTGCAAATAATTATCCTCAGAATCATCTTCCACATTCCAGGAGGGAGGAGATGGGCCAAACAATTTCCTGTTTTCTAAAAACAAGTGATAAATGCCCATTTTTTACATAGTTCTCAGTATTTTTCAGGCTGGAAACTTTCCTGATGCTTCTCCCTGTACATGAGGGGGAGGGCCATGAAGATGATCAGAGGATGGAGCATCTCCCTTATGAGGACAGGCTGAAGGAGTTGGGGTTGCTCAGGCTGGAGAAGAGAAGGCTTAGGGGGACCTCAGAGTTGCCTCTCAAAACCTGAAGGGGGCTACAGAAAGGCTGGGGTAGGACTTTTTAATAGGGTACAGGATGGTTGGAACTAGGAGTAATGGATGCAAATTGGCAGAGGGGAGATTTAGGCTGGAGATAAGGAAGAAGTTCTTCAGTGTGAGGGTGGTGAGACACAGGAACAGGTTGCCCAGAGAGGTTGTGGATGCCCCCTCAATCCCTGGAGGTGTTTAAGGCCAGGCTGGATGAGGCACTGAGCAACCTGGTCTAGTGGAACTAGATGATCTTTAAGTTCCCTTCCAACCAAAACCATTCTATGATTCTATGATTCTTTCCAAGTGATAATTCATTCATTTTCAAAGAACCAATTGGACCAAATACATGAATCCTCTCTGCTTTCCCAAAAACGCCATGTTTCATCATGTGAATCTCTCATAATTCTGCTTCAATAACAGCATATGTTAAAGTTTTATATTTGCTTTATTCTAGAGGGTCAACACATTTTGCCAGTTGGAAGACTAAATATCCTAATAGAGGGCAGGAAGCAAGGGAAGCTGTGTGCGAGAGCAGACACTGCTGGCATTCTAAGCGTGGCGAAGGACAACAATTACCACTCCATGGGGAGTAATTAGGCCCTGGCTGAAGCTTGAGTGCTTACCCTTTCCTTTGCTGACCCCATAATCAGACCTGGATCTCTAAAGTTACATGCCATTTTTAGAAGACAGGAATCTTCAAGGAAAGCACAAGCAGCTTTCTCACAGCTCACACATGGTCAGAAGAGAAAGAGCCAAGAGCAGATGTCCATAAGAGAGGCCAGTTTGTTTTGAGGTCCTTTTGTTTCTACAACACCAATTATTTGAGTCAATATCAATTATTTGAGTCAATCAAAATAGCATTCCAACTTGCAGAAACCCATATGAGAGGACAGTTTGGTTTTAGGTACTCTTATTTCTTCATTACCAATTCTTTGACTCAATGTACGGACCAGAGCAGGCGACACCATGAGAATGTGAAAAGCAATTAAAATAACATTTCAACTTGCAAAAAACCATAAAAGAAGCCAGTCTGGTTTTAGGTCCAACACCCTGGGCAACCTCTTCCAGT
>VZTY01034732.1:0-26606 GCA_013400935.1 Turnix velox
ACACTTTTCCTACCTCCAGCCTTCCTTTTTCTATAAATGTTCCTTTTTCTCTTATGTTGCTTTGGCCCACAGAAAAGAAAAGAAGGCACAATTACCAGCTAACTTCCAAAAACCCTATTTCATGGGGTTTGATAGGCATTGCTCCTGAACTTTGAGGCTAAAGGAAGGCTGGCCTCCAGCTGTCTCAGGACAGCCTTCAGTTGTCTAAGCCATAGCATGATACTCTCTTCCTCTCTCTCTTTTCACAGTGTCATATTTATTTTGCAAATTCTGTTTTCTTCAGTGGTTGTGCAAGGTCTGGTAGACAATGTTTTTTTCCATTTTGCAGCCCCCTTTCATCCCTAAAGCAACATTCATCTGCATATTGCATGAGAAGGGCATTATGGAGAAAAATGATCATGTTTATTATTATTATAGCTTATGTACACAACAGGACTGAACTTAAATTTCATAACTATCTTAATTTGTGTCTCTCCTAACTTCACAATATTTGATTTCACAGCCGTAATGATCTTTTAATGTAGTTTTGGGGTAAATTTCCTTGGTTTTTAAGACAGCAAACTGAAAACCTGGGAATTCATTTGTAAGAAGTGGTAACTACACCCATGTGTACCATCAGGGGGGCTGACTCCTTCAATCAAAAGCAGCTCTAAAAAATATAAAAGCATCACAAGAGTGAAACAAAATGGTTCACTCTGTTTTTTATTTTTTGTGTGACACATTAATAATTTTCATTCAGACTCAAATGAGTCTCTATACAAGTTGTAAATCCACATGGAAAAATCAAAATTCCTCCTTTTCAAAGTGCTTGAAGGAAACATTTAGATGTCTCAATATTTTCACATTGCTGAAAATTGTTCAGCAGCATTGACACACGCTGGTAGTGGTTTGTCTTCAGTAGGGCACACATCTCCAGAGTCATCCCTGACTCCTTCCCCTTGAGGAAGCAGCACAGCTGGCTGTGGTAGGATGGGGTAATTTTTTTGAATATGGGCAAAAAGACATGGAGGCAAACACTTTGACCAGGTCTGCAGCAAGTTGCTGACAGAAGACCTAGAAAACCCTAAATAGACATAGCTTGAGAAACCTGGCAGTGTCCCTCTTCTCAGAGTGGTGAAGATCCCCCTTCCTGCCCTGAGATGCTTCCATCATACCTCCTTTCCCCATGCTGTAGCTACCCAGCTACAGGATGGTGGTCCAGCTCTGTGCAGAAATATACACCATGGAGTGGTGCCTAGGTCACAGAATTGTCTAGGATGGAAGGGATCTTTCAGACCACCAGGTCTCCTAAACAAAGACTGTTTCCTTGGCATCAAAGCACTGGCTCAAATGATGGTAGGCACTTATTTTCATTAACCCTCCAGCTTATCCATGACCCCTCAGCCTGCCCTTGTCCTGTTCTCATCTTCCCCTACACTTCAACTCCTCATCTTTGTCTTCTCATCTCAGTTTCTAGACAGTCACCGCCTACTTTCTTCAGTCCTAGCTTCCCTTTCTATTTCTAGCCTCCTCTCTCAGCCTCTTCCCATCATGCTTCCCCACACCTGACTCTATCTCTTCATCTGAACCCCTGTCACAGCTGATCCTAAACTTTGAGACACCAACTTCTTGCTCAAAGCCCTGCCATAAATTTATGCTACATTTTTCTACCTAAACAATGTCCTGGGATGCAGCTCAACCATTTTTCCTTTGCATATTTCAGAAAAAAGAACAAATGAACCTGAGTAGCACCCTCAGTGATGCAGAAACCTGTTTCAGCAGTTCTCAGTTCATTAAAAGAGAGACAAAAAATGCCTAATTGTATTAGCAGAGTAATATTTAGCTTAGGCATTCTTTCCAGCTCTGGCTACAATATTCCTATGTGGTCTCCATTTCCCAAGGAGGAAGAACTGTAAAGAGAGACAATACACAAGATAATAATCTTGGTTCATTCTTCCCCGTCCTTAGAGATATCTAAAGATGTATGATCATGCCCAACAGTAATTACTAGTCTGTTCACTGTTGAGTAAAGATGAGCATAAATGGGCTTCTTCCACTTCAGTGTGGGAAATTATGGGTTTCTCCCTGCAAAGCCAGTTCAGAAAGTGCACGATATTGTTGTCGCCCTGCAGCTACACAAAAACATTTCCCTTTATGCTTTAAGTCTGCTCCCATAATTTCAAAAATGTTTAGTAGTGCTGTAAGCAAATTACCCTTTCAAAGAGAGGGAAAAAAGTGCTTTTATTCCATTCATCCTATCCAGTTTGTTGCCTGCAACTTTATGAAAAGACACCAGTCACCATTTTGTGATGTGCTCGTGTATCTTTGCATATGCGCAAGTGTGTGTACATGCATATGCACATAAATGTGAATGTGCATGCAAGAGTATGTGTGATAACATCATCCAGATGCCACATCATACAGTTGGACTATGTCAGTCTCACCCAATGAAGCACACTGAGCAAATGCTAATAGTTAAGAGCTAATAAACACTACACTAGAAGGTCAGTGCTGAATCGTTTGGATTGTGCACATGGTTCTCAGATACTTTCCCCCAGTATTTCCCTCTAGCTGTAGATAGGATATTTAGCTGCAGTTCTCCCCGTAGGAGGGATTTTTAAAGCTCTGAAATTACTGAGTCAGCTCAAAATGTTCAGAAGAAACAGTCCAAATACAGTTGTACAGCATTATTGCCAGAAAACAGACTTCACAGGTTTCCACAGGATGCTCACAATGAGAGTTCTCATGTCTTTGATATGGTTGGCTCAAAGCAAAAAAAGAAAAGAGAGGTTATGTTTACAGAGGTCAGAAATCAGAGAGCATACGCTTCTTTGTCTGCCTTTTCTTTCTTACTGGTCATGAAGTATAATCACAGTAGACTTAAGACTGGGCTCCTGTCTTGACAGTGCAATCTTTATGTAAATCAAGTCTTGGTTACCTGTGTGATGAAGTGTTCATTGCTTTGCTGTGTGCTATCCTTCTGGCCACCTGTAGTAGTTAATAAACTGGAGCCTTTGTTGACCAAATCACTGCCCACTTCCTCCCTTTAGCTGACCCTTCTGTGAACTGCAAGGAGTTCCTGTTGAGACAGTAAATGTAGTTATATGTTGGCCACACGGTGCTGGAGACAACTGTAGGAATAATGAAGACATTGAGAGAGTTCAAAAGAAATCTGTTAGATCAGTAAAATTATTTTACATCAATCTCTGACTGTTTGTTTAACTCCAGACCTGGACTCTTTCTACTTCAAGATTATTTAACATTTTATCCTCTCTAAAATTTCAGTAAATGTCAGGAGAAATAAACCACTTCACTGCTAGGAAAGCAGCAGAAACTTATTGAAGTTCTAGGACCAATACCAGACCAAGATTGATAGACCTTCCAATGTGATCTGTGTTGAGAACTGAGCTACTTGTAAGTTCAAGGCAACTTTCTGTCCACAGAGTCAATTTGGGATCCATGTTTAGAAAATGCTCTTCTGTTTTTCCAATGGTCTTCCAGAAAATGGGCTCTCCCTTCTGTCCACTGTGTACCACTCTGACATGAGAATGGGCTTGGGAATAATCATGCTATAAAGGAGTTTGGAGATGACAAGTTGGGATATATGGATGGGACCACATATTAGAAAGAATCAAAATAAGGTTGAGTGAACAACAGATGAGAAGAAGCCTCTCAGGAAAATGGCCATGAATTCAGACCAGGGACTGGAAACTTGAATGGAAAAAGAATGAGCAGATGATTCTCCAAAGTTTCATTTTGTGATTTTAGTAGGATGGGTCTACCTTGGCCAGTGAATCAAAGACTGTTTCCACCACTTTCCAAGAGTGTCCTTGTTTCCTAGCAATGTGTTCTGCAAGACAGCTTTCAGCCTTTACTTAAGCTGTGATCACTGCTGGGAATATGGCAAAAAGAAGCTATCTAACTGGTCCTGGAAGTTGAAAAACAGACATGTGAGCCGCCATAAATAACTCATGAGCGAGTGAAGATGGTACTGTAGCCCCTCGAGATCAGAAAAGGTGTTTTATGATGTTGGGAAGCAGCAAATGCAATGTGTGGTACTTACGAGCAGAAGCTAAATCAACTCACCTAAATCTACTCACTGTAGAGTAAGATCTTTACTGTTTCTAGGGGGTCTATCCAAGCCTTCTGGAGTTATTTTACCCGCCAGCAATGTGGTCACGTTCAAGGGCTCCGTTCTCAGGTTATTAATTTCATAGGCTGTAAAGCCAGAAAGTACTTTAATGATCATCTAGCCTGGCCTCCCATATAGCACATGCCAAACAATGTCAACAAGTAAATCCTGCCTCAACTCCAACAACTCGAAGCTGAACCAAAGTGTATCTTATTAAAAAAAATTGTCATCCTTTGATTTTAAGGGACAAATGACAGAGAACTTACTGCATCCTATAGTAGTGCTCTTGCAAAGCTAAATTACCTGCAGGGCTTTAAATAGCCACAGCATTTCCTTTTTTTTTTTTTTTTTAAATTTGTTTTAGCTTTGTTTGCTATATGTGACAACCTTGTCATCCTAGAAATAATATTATCCACTCACCTCTGAATTGACTCTGTACTTTAAACTGGATTGTGCAGTCTGTCACCTGATTCTGTGTTTTAGGGACCATTTATGCTAACTGCTCTTCCTGTCCCAAGATGTTTCCACTCCTGAAGCATAACCATGTCTCTGATGAAGGCCTTTTGAAGAAATCAAAATGTCTCATTTCCATTTGCACTAACAATGACCTGCAACTGTGGGCTGTCACAGAGATTCACCTCCTCATTCTAGCACCTACACAGTGACAGCAGTGCAGAATGCCAGAGCTGTAGCCTAGATCTGAGGGTGCTGCAGTACCTGTAGATCAGGCTAAAGCTTTTGAAACCACGATCCTGGCTCTTTGGGCTGCTTGGAATGCCCTCTCTATTGCTAATATTTGACTTGAACTGTATAAAAAGATAGCTGAAAATTCCATTCACCCCTGACCTTATGAAATGCATCATGATCTTCCTGTAGATGGGACCTCCTTCTTGTGGTAGTGGGGTACTATAGGAGATGCAGTGCACAGGAGTAATTCAGATTCTGGTAAAGACTAGTAACCTAAGTCCCTCAAACTATAATTGTCTGGGGATCACAGTGTTGAAGAGCTTAACTACTACTTCACCCAAATGAAATGGGGCATCTTGGTTTTATCAAAGAGATGTGGAATTTTCTAGTCAAAAATGCCTGCTTTGCAGAGATGTCTCCCTCAAGAATCTCCTCAGCAGGAAGGTACCAGCCATCTCAATACGCACCACAGGTGAAGAGCATAGGCTGGGAATTGCTGGACAGCTGGGGCTTTCCTTTCCAGGCTAAGCACACATCTCTACCATGGAGAATAGGCAAGGGGTCTATTCAAGATGCACCATAGGCTAGGAATATTGGTTGCTAGGAATAAATATGATGTTTAGTTATGAGAAGTTCTCCTATAGTTTTTGAATGGCAGATTTGAAAAAATGCCCAGGAAAAATGCCAAGTAAAGGCCACTGGATTTTGCTGCTCTACATTCCCTTGCTGTTTCAAATAACTCCACTTTGCGATACAGACAATTTGCCATTTCTCTTCAGTTTAACCTTCACCACGGGGAACTGATTTAGCATCTTACAGGTTATGGCCCACTTCTGCACGAGGCATAAAGACAGCATGCTCCTCTTCTCTCCATGCTACATGTTTCTAGCCAACTGCAACCAGGAGCCCGAAATAGGGGAAGGAAAAAAAAGAGGAAAAAGCAGGTCTGTTAATCCACCATGACACACACACCTTGATTTTATTTTATTGGAGGGATTTTATAAGGGCTATTATCTCCTGGTTTACCTAATCCAACACTTCCCTTAGGGCAATCAAAATTGAGATTCATATGACTTGGAGTTTACAATCCAACACAGCTGGCAAAACTGGGATTCAGATTCATGACCTCAAACACAATCCTACCAAGCACACCCCCCAGTAAGGATCAGAAAAGGAAAAAAAAAAAAAACCCAAAAAACAAAACCAGAGAGAGAGAGATAGAGAGTAAAAAAAGCTCTGGTGAAGTGATCTATCATATTGCTTGAGCAGGAGTGCTTGAGAACTGATATTGTTAAGTGAGTTGAAACTTCAGCTAATTTGATTCAAAGGTTGTATGACCTCTGCTAAGCAAGGGAATCCCATTCCCTGCTGTCTTTGTCTGTTCTTAATAATTTAGCCAGCAACGACATAAGATTCAAGATTGACTTTTTCTGCTACAAACATGACTTCAGTCCAAGTATTTTAGCACCTGAACTCAAGTGAGGATAATAAATGTCACAGAAATATTTATAGCTTGGTATATGGAGAATTTCCAGTTCCCTATACTGCAATAACACACATCCATCTGCTAACAGCATTAGAGATGCAGTTTTGAAGCAGAAAATGGCTGCAGTAAGCAGGGAAATCTGTTGCATTTGAGTGTTTGATATTAAGCTGATAATTAAATTAGAAATTAATTATCCAGCCATTGGGAAGCTATTTCCATCCAGAAGTCAAGCCCACAGGCTGAGTTCTGTGCCTCTTTCATTCCCCTGTGGTCAGTTTAGCTGAAATAAAATGCAATGCTGAACTAGGGGAGTGAGCATACAGAAAAAAAGTTTAAAGAGTTATAACTGATAATCATAAGTGGAGAAAAGACTTCTTATCCCATCTAATTTGTCCCTCTGGCCAGTATAACCAAATTGTTCCTCAGAACTTCATCAGGTCTCATTTTAACTGACTGCTGTGATGGAAGCCCCATCTCTTCCTTTGGGAGAAAGCTGCACATTTGAACAAAGCTCCTGGCTAGCAAATATTTCCTGATACTAAGCCTGTATTTTCCTTCTTTTATAAAGTGATCCCTTTAATGCTGGCTTGATCCAAGATTTTTTCCCAGTGAACTCAACTCTGAGAAACCTGGAATGCTTACTGGAATCTATGTCTTTTCACCCCCAGATTATGGTTTGAAATCCACCCTAAGCTCACAGTGGCTGGAAGCTGCGGTTATAGCATATACTCTCATAGGTCTTTGTGAAATAAGTCAAGGTTTGTAGTCCCATCCTGAAGGTACACAGCACAAGCAGAGCACAAAGCTGCTCCATCAGCATTCTCTGTTGCAGAACCGAGGGCCTGTTGTAGCTAAAAACTACTTCTGAGACTTTGAGGGACATGCCAGGCAGAAGACAAAATGCCTGGGCGAAGGTAGTGGGAAGGGATTTTTGCTTGTGTTGCATGTATCAAAGTGATTTGATTTTCAGTCTTCTTCATCCTCTGGCAACTCTAACCAGAAATGAAGATGTCAGCATATTGTAGGAAAATAAAGATTTGGGCAGAACTGGGATCTTTTTCATTTAGAAAGGATTTCTGGGGTTTTATTTTGAGTTGACTGAATGACTTCCTCGCTAATGAAGTGTTTAGCATCTCTGGTTGCAAAATATTCTGAGGTGGAGAACCACGTAAGATGTTGGTTGAAGTGAAAAAGCACAGTTGTGTCTTGCTGGGGTTAACCCTAACAGGATACCTGGTGGTCTGCCACGTGGATGAAGAAAACTGAGAGAAGCAATAGAGGGAAATGGGTTCTGCCCTGCTCAGTTGGGAGAGCATCAGACTCCTAATCTGAGGGTCAGGTGTTCTTGTCCCCGTCCAGGTATGAGGCTTGTCAGAGTTGGGCTGATGGTTGGACTAGATGATCTGAAAGGTCCCTTCCAACCTAGATGACTATGACTATGACTATGTGTTGATACGGTGTTGTTCAGCTGTGAGAGCAGCACCAACCTGCATCAGAGTTCCGTGCTGCACCTCTTGGGGAAGACAGCGAGAAGAGCTCCTATGGGAGCTGCATGCTCTAAGGAGGACCAGCCTTCCTTTATCTCTGGCTTCATCCTAAGTTCAGACCAACTTAGATGGGGTCTGAATTTATGAGGGCTAGTCATGGTGCCCAAAGGGCTGCCCTACATGGGAACACCATAGCAGTCCAGTGCTGCAGCCACTTCTTGCCACTTCTGTGGGCTGTAAACCTGCTCAAACAGCATGACATTTGGAAAGGTCAGCTCAGCCACAGCAGGTGAGATTGCAGTGTACAGATATTACAAGTGACAAAGTTCTGGCACGTTACAACATTACAGAGGCCATGTTTCATGTCTCCAGAGGGTGGGTGGAAGAAAATGCTGACTGTCCTTTCTCCTGCAGGTGGTGGTGGTGAACATTGCCTAACCACCTCCACACCCACAAAGGGAAAAGCAATGAGATGGAGGAGAAGAGGGTGAGAATTTCAGTGCAGGACAGCACTCCAGGGTTAAAGATGTCACTGGCTGATGTGCTAGTGCTGTTCACAAACTCTCTTGCAGTCAGGCTCTGAATTCAGTCAGATAATTGATCATGTCAGATCATTTCATCATGTCACTTTCATGACAGAAATTCTGCATCATCCTTGAGTGACACTGGTGGCTTGTTCTGAGGGGAATGCAGCAATGAGTTCTCAAAGAGATGAAGATTTCATTCCCCATTTATCTTCCACAAAAATTAGGAACTACTAGCCTTTTTCCTCAGGGTCTAGAAGTTTCGCATATGGCTGCTCTATTACTCACTGGTGCCTCATCCTTGTTATATGCTTGCAGGTACAGGTGAAACTTTCATGACATAAATGTTAGCATCTGCTCCCTTCCTCTCTTCCTTCCTTCATCCCTCCCTCCATTTCTCCCCTCCTTAGCCAAAGCAGTAAAACTGCTGTGATGTCTTTTTTCTGACATTCTTCTAGCAAGAGAAAAGGTGGCTTCCATTTCTATCTCAAATGTCAGGAAAACCTCCTAGCCTTTGCTATATATGCACAACATGCAGAGAGCTTTCTTATTTAAAGAGGCTTAGCTAAAAAATAAAAATACTGAAAAGAAATCTATTTGGTTTTACGATTAGCCAGGTTAGGTCACACAGAAGAGATATTGTTCATAAATTTACAAATGAGAGCTTAGTTGGTGACTTATCTCTGCTTCTTGCTCCATCTTTTGGTCATTTCTTCACTAACTGCAGTCTCCTTGCAAGGCACCCCACATTCACGGTTTTCAAAATTACTCTGTTCATTTTTCCTTTCCTCCCTCAAAGAAATCATATTCTTATGGATTACTTCCCAGTTGAAATACTTCTGTTTAGCTGTATTTGTTTTCAAGTTCTGTACGATTCTTCACTGAGTGCTGTGCAAACTAGCATGCCCCCTTGCTTTTTCAGTAGGGCTTAAACAAACTGTTGCAACTTGGCAAAACATGGGAGAGAATTCAGGTTAGCTTGCTGCACAATATAAAAAAAATTAAAAATGAAAGAACCTGAACAAAAAAACAAAAGTGCCACCAACAAAAAATATTTTTTTTTAAAATGCCTAAAAAGTTTTTCTGGTTCTGCTAGGCTATATCTAAAGCATCATTCCCTAGCAAATACTGCTTCATGTGAAATTTAGCAGACGAGTGCAGAGTTTCTTTCAAACTACTGCAATCATAGTCACACAATATAAAAGCTGTAGTGGATCCTTATTTCAAGAGGTAACATAAGATGCAATAAGCCCACAAACTGCAACATCATGTCTCTGGTAAGGAGCTTTAGAAGCCTTTTCCTGATTTTCTTAATCCAAGACCAGTATCGTATCAGACTGTAGAGTCTGGGGGCAACTTCAGAATACATCCTGAGTATGTGAGGAAGCAAGCTGAAAATGTGCCTTCTGTAGGAATTTGTGTGGGTAAAATTTGATCACTCTGATGTTCATGGGAAATGAATGAAGAAGCCATGGAAGCATGGCCACAGTGAATTAATTTGGAAAGTTTCACAAATTCTAGCCCTTTTTTTTTTTTTTTCTCCAGCTTCTGCTAAGCTTCACTGCAAGTCCAGTTGTGTAAAACCATCTGTTCTTTCTTGGAGCAACCTTATTAAGACCTGCTGATAGTATTTCATCTCCTTCCTACAGAAAATGTCTCAGCCCTTTTTACAGTACCTTAAATGTGAGGAGCTGCAATCTTTCCATCCTATCTACACTCAGAAAATCTGATGATGGTAAATCTGTCATCCCTTCTTGAACAAAATCGCTCCTTCTTCTCACTGTCCCTCTTACTGGTGGTAAATTCCCTATGTGCTTTAAACAGTTGCCTATTATTGATTGGCATAAATTAATGTCTATGCTGTGACTTACTGTATGTCCCGTGCTAGATTTATATGTCTAGTAATTGCTCTGATAAAATATGTTCCTACTATAGAGGTATGGGTGACTGCCTGTTGCCAGCTGTACTTCTTTCAAACATTAGCTCAAAAATCCACTTTTTATAGTGAAAAGCTCTTAAAAAAATTACTCAACTTTCTCATGCATTTTCTGGAGAAAAATTCTAATAAGAAAATTAATTGCTTTATTTCACTTTGTGTTGAAGTTTTCATTTACATTTGACTCCTGAAGAGAAATACATATAGTTTTTGCTCCTGGCTTCTTTTCTCTTCCCTCTCTCTCAGTAAAATGCAGAGAGAAAAAAAAAATAAAAGGGAAAATGAGGCATACACATACATTAAAAGTGCAAGAAAGCATGAGAGAAATCTTTCTTAAGATTTTGTGTTTGTCAAAGGCAAAAGCAAAAGGAAACATCCATTTTTCTTGCTTTTTGTCTTGTAAGAGAAGAAGTAAATATGTCAAAATGTTCATCTTTCACTTTTTCAGCCTTCTGAGTTGTTAAAAATTCTTTCTGGTCAAGAAAGTATGGGAAGGGAAGGGAAAAAATTAGGAAAGAAAATGGAAGGAAGAACTGACAGCCTAATTATCTAATGCCTGAAAATTGCATAACAACAGAAACAAACAAAGAAAAGACAGTAAAAAGGGCCACACTGAATTAATCTGCAAACTGAAATTGTTTCTAGACAGAGACATTTTTGACAAAAGTATATTTTTTGGTCAGGAAAATTTCCTCCCACTCTGCTCCTTTGATCTGAACTGGAAGGAATTTTTTTTTCTGAGCAATTTTGCTCTGTTGAGCTTTCTGAATCTTAAAAAAACACCTTCTCTGTTTGATCTGATCATAAATATATATTTCTGAGTGGGTTCTTCTTATAGGAACAGAGAGCACAGCATGTGCACGTAGCTATTCAGTGAACTGGGCTGCTGTAAAAAAAACTCTGCACAGGATAGCACACAACTGCACAGGAGGGGATCTGGAAAAAAAATTAACCAGACTCACCGAGGAAAACTTCTGCTCTAAAAGTTAGTGGTCTGGTAGACCACTATCATTGTGGGGTCTTTACTTTCCACAAAGCCCAGCAGTGAGCTCAGTCTCTGAGGTCTCATTGAAAAGATCTGAGCATAGTAACTACATGACCGGCATCAGATCTGTTGGAGGATAAACTGTAAAATGGGTTCTTCTGGGATTCAAAGCTGCAGTTCCTTGAAGCCTCACTGCCTCAAACCAGTCACTGAGGTTGCTGGTACATCACCCACAGAAATCCTGGCAAGAAAACTGTTTTGTCTACTTACAAAGGAGTCTTGACTGGACAAACAGCAAAAATGTCCCTTTGGATGGAGGGACTTCTCATGTTTGCCAGTTTTTCTGGAAGGACTGGATCACAACTTATGCAGCTACAGTCCATATTTTCTCCATTGGTGCTGGCAAAAGTGAGGGAGAATTTAGCTCTTTTCCAATTGCTGGTGGTATTTTTTCCACCATTGCTGCACTGCATCTAGTGTGTGGACTTTCATTGACTGGAAAGTTGCCAGAGCACGGGAGAGGAATACTTTTCCTCTTGTCCTCCAGGAGCAGTAAATGCTTTAACTGGGGGAATTTCAAGGGCATTTCAGGGTGGTGGACTCTGGCCTTCAGAGAGAGGGTGATGTTGGTTTGCCCAAAGCTAGAGAGCTGGTGGAAAGAAATCCCTGCTTTTCTGAAACCGGACCATTTTGCCCTCATCATCTGACTTCTTCCCTCACTGGCTTCCATTCACCATGCTCAGGCAGTCCATCCAGTTTGGTGACAGAGTTCTCAGCAGTGTTAGTGCACAGGGGGCAATTCCTGTGCTCTCAGTGTTACACCTCCCCATTTGAGAACCTTCCTGCTGCAACAACAATTATGATAGAAGATCTCCTTTCTCATTTGGTCAAGGATGGAAGCTGAGCTCATGTTTGTATATGCTGGCTGTTGAGATGGAAAGTGTGAACTTTGCAAAAAAATAAATTTGCAGAAAAGAACTGTGGAGGTGGAGAGAGTCACTCTGGAGAAAGAGACTTGCATATGGAGATCCCATTATGTCCAGACCTCACGGTGTCTCCCCTCTCACTTATGCCAGGCACAATGTGGGCTGGGTGTGAGGCAGAAGTCTTCATGCTTAGCCAAAGAAAGAGACCTCAGCATGTGCTGCTGTGTTTAAGTGCTGAAGTCAGTATGGACCCTGGCCAGCTGCCAGTCACACTGGCATTGCTGTTACTAGATACCATTGTATTAAGCTTAGCACTTTTTGTAAGCCAGAGAAATTCCTTTTGTGTTTTTCTATACTCCTGACACATTTAGAATAGTTTCAGCTTCAGAGATAAAAAGCACTGGTAGCATAAGCAAGCTCCTGACATTCATCAGGCATGGATGGAGAGAAAAGGCGAGATAAGATGAAATCACCTTTGCTGCAGGTTGAGTTTGCAATGCAGGTTGAAGTTCCTTAGCTTTTGAGCTTGGGTTGACATTTTGTAACTAACAACACAGGGAAAGACATTCACTGAATTGCCTTTTGCAGTAGTGCCATTAGATTACTTGAGCAAAGATAAATTAACTAGAACTATGAAAAGTTGCAAAGTGGTCATGCCAGTTGGCTTGTGTTGACCTGTCTGTGACTCGAAAGCCAGTTTGAATCCATTTTTTGTTACTTTGTTATTCTTATTTCTTTAAATTATGTGATTTTATGGAGTAGGAATAGCCAGAAATAATGTAAGAGAAGAAACAGTAAGCATGTGTTCTTTCCAGCATTCCTCCACAAGATGACCCTTGCCTGTCCCAGACCTCAGCCATCAGCACCACACTAGCCAGCTACATGAAGAAAACCTCCCAAGACACTTTCAGCTTGCGTAGTAGGAGTTTCAGATTCTATAATCTTTGGGAGGGCTGTTGGGGTGACATTTATCTCCTGTTAAAGACTAGGATGGGGTAAACTAAGACAGACAGTCTTAGAACCACAAGGCTGCTCAGCCCTTGTAGTTAGCCTGCTCTGCTCACCAGGGCAGCTTTAGCTAACTTGTACAACTCCTGTTTTTAGCTCCTGCCACAGCTGCTCTTGTGGTGGTAAGGTCACTGGACACATTGACTGACTGGAGGAAAGCATTGTGTCATTAGCTGATTTTCTCCATTTGCTGGTGAAGGACAGTTTGACATCTCTTTTCTCTCTTTACATAATGCAGTAGTATTCTCTGCTGCCATCTCCACTTCCCCTGAATCAATGAATAATTTAGGGAAGGACATCTTACAACATGAATCTTTGCAGACAGATGAAGGGATTATGCTGCAGCTGCCCTGTAGCAGGCATAGCAGGGCAAGGGGGAGGATTTCTGACCCAAAACCAGAACTGGATATTTTGTCTTAAAGTGAAATGTGACTGATAATGAAATCTGACAGTAAGTTGGAGAGGAAGCTGTGGCCAGACTGCGTACAAGTTGTACAGCCCAATGGAGAATCCTCTAAGCCACCAGGACACGAGGCAGGAATGCTCCAGCCATTCTACAGTGTCTTGGGCAGTCTGGGAGGGACAATCTAATGTAATACAGTAATCTTTATTGTTCCTCAGAAGCTGGAATTTGATGCCTAAGTTTACAGGAATTAGAGCAAAGTCAGACCTTCTGTTCGACACAAATGCTGCTTTGTTCAGGCACCATAAAGTTTTACTTAGATCTGCTCAGACATGAGCATTGCCCTGCAAAAGAGTGTGAAATGTGACATTGTATTATGAATTATATCTGAGAACAGATGAGATCAGAAACATCTACCCATACCTTTGGCAGGTGGTGATGATTGAAAATCAGACACATACTCAGTTCAGTTTAGGTTATCATTGCTGGTTTTATTTATTCACATGTATTTGTACACAAAAATAATTTCCAGATTCTCAAGTGAACTCTAAAAAGTGAGTAGTGTTAAATACAATGAAATGCAGCTTTGAGAATGTACTATGCCTGGCCTTTGAGGCATTTTTTAAGTTTTTATTTTTATATAATCTTTAAATATAAAATTACAAAAGTAATTTTTATATAATCTTTCAAGTCTTGATGTAGTGATAAAGCAGATCTAGCATGTTATGGTAGAAGTCAGCAATTATACGCTATAAATTTCAAGCAGATTACAAATAATCTACTGTGTGAAAGAAGTAAGTTTCTCATTATTCTTCAAGGTTAGACAAAATGACCAAAAACTATGTGGCAGCTTGTATCTAAATTACTGAATCACAGTCAGTAATCCTGTAGTTGATGTTGTCGTGTTGAAAGCTAAATTAAATTTTCCAAATTATTAAGGAAAAAAATAACAAGACCCATGTTTTGACATGCTTAACAGTGGCTAATATAATTAAGACTGTAATAGATTTAGGTTACGAAAACTGACAGGAAATAAGGAAGTAAAATGAACACTGAACAAAGGGCTATGAATAGCTTGGTCTTGAGCTTCCTGGAAATTAGTTACCAAGTCCAGAGAAGATCAACATGTTATGAAATTAGTTCCAAATTGTTTTCTAGAAGCACATGTGTCTCTGCCTTGAAATTGCTTTGCTGCCATTCCTAATTCTGAAAAGGTTGCTCAACCATTCAGAGATTAGAAATACCTTTGTTAAGTGAACAAGCACAGGGTAACGAAATAGAGCCAGTCTAGCAAATAGTTTTCAGGATGAAAAAAGTCACAGAAGCATTTCATGAGAAATTCAATACAAACAAAAAGTGTTCATGGATGAAAGAGGTCTTTGGTGACTATTTCTGTTGTCATACTTTGCCTGAGTATTTTCTGGAATATAATTTGGCAGAGAAAGAAAGGAGGATAGCAGAGTGCAGATCATTAAGTGCTTGATGAGGGCAGTGCACAGGTTTGCTGTTCAGGCTGTATGGTGTGTGTACAGAATATGATATTAGAGGACATCACGATGCTGGAGGGGAAGAAGAGAGGAAGGTTATGCAGACTGACAGGGATTTCAAATACACTGAAAAAAAAAAATTACCAAAAGCAGGACAATGTATGCCATTCAGCAAAAGTCAAGAAAAAACAACTATCAAAGTGCACAGATCCTATCACTTCGCAATGCACTGCATATCTCAACAGAGTATCCATGGTACACGGTATGGATGAACCTAAGGGTAGCACTACCGACATGGCTTTTTTATAGGGTCAGTGGCTGTTCTTGCTGTAACTTAAGCTGAATGGACTTGCCAACCAATAAATGAGACACATATTTTTGTTATGGACACTGACTGTAAAAGATTCTCTACACGTAAGTGATGAAAAAAAATTGTAGTGACATTATCTCTTCTGAAAAGTAGATGTATAAGCTAGAAATACAAAAAAGTACAAAGGGAAGAGCTGTTCTTATTGCATTGAAAATGGACCAATCATTCATTCTTTCAGAAAGGAGCCCTTTTTGGCAGAGGAGAAGAACAAGACAGAGGAAGAAGTTGAGCACATCTTCAGTGCAACAGGGAAACAATCAACAGAGCAAAGAACAGAGCTGAAAGTATAAAATTGTTAGATGGCTCCTTGCAATGGGAAAACTTTTGCTTTAAAATAGGCTTGGAGAAGTTCTTGGGCAGGCTAGTCATGCTGAGAATTGCATTGGAGGTAACAGACATGAAAGTCTTTGTAAATCTGTTGAACCTTAGATCCTCAAAAGAATTAGAAAGGTGAAAAGACAAGTTTTTCATTACCTGAAAGGAGAAAAGTACTGGGGGATGTAGCTAATGCCAAATATTTTCCATGCTAGATACCCCAGCAGGGTTCTGGCAAGAGCCCCTCAAAATACAAAGCACATGTTTGTGGAGGTCCAACACACTCTTTGGGAGACATGGTTTCTACAGACTATGATTTGACCCAAATT
Organism: Turnix velox; assembly: GCA_013400935.1. Classification (NCBI taxonomy): domain Eukaryota; kingdom Metazoa; phylum Chordata; class Aves; order Charadriiformes; family Turnicidae; genus Turnix; species Turnix velox. The sequence continues at coordinate 16,055 of VZTY01034732.1, forward strand.
TGGTATTCCAGGTGCTTCAGTCAGACCATGTGGTGAATTTTGGATGGTAACAGGTTTTGCATATCATCTTCACCTGGGGAGAAAGAGCAGAAAATTATGGCAAGGTGCTCTTAGGAGTGAACTCATGTTGCTAGAGGAAAATGGAAAAAAATTACAAATATAAATTCCTTGCAATGTAAAAAAGGGTGAGATGAGATGTGAAAGCAGTAAGACATAATGGCAGATCTCACAATGGTCAAAAAAATGTCAGTGTTCCTTCCCCAAGAGAGACTCCTTATACCAACATAGTGCATAGGAAAGTTTGCAACCAGCTTGTTTAATTGAAGTAGCAGCTGTAGATCATACACGTGTAAAGTGAGCCAGATCAACAAAAGCCTGCAATGGAGGAAGGCTCAGAGAAAGTATTGCAGGGTGATGTGCTTACGAAGCTCAGAAAGGAATGTAGGAGGTGTCCACTGAGAGATTTCTAGACACACAAGATGCAAACTTTTGACAGCTGGAAAAGCTGAAGGAGTTAATGAAAGAGGCTGAAGTCCCAGGGGACTATAACCATAAATGCAAAAGGAACTTGTCCACAGATCCCTCTGAGGAGGGTATCAGTATGGCTTTCTTATACCAGTGTGGTCAGAGTTGGAGACCAGTGGCTTATATGTCACACACACCAACAAAAACAGAGCATCAGCATGTTCAAATAGAGAAGGCAGCTTTGGCCCCAGTCCACTGGTATAAAATTTCATTTCTTTATTTATGAGAGGCCAGAGTTAGCTGAACTGACCTAGCATTGCCAAAAGGGACCTGGTAACTTCTTATGCTATACAGTTCACACATTTATTTCTTAGGTATGAGAGTACAATTTGAGGATTAAAAGCAGATCTGTGAAAGATTCATTGGTTTCAGAGATGTTCTACAGCATGAAATTGAAGTACAGTGCAGCAAAGTTCAGACTTTGATAGCACAAATGATACTTGATTTAAGATGAAACAAGGTAAAAACAAAAATACAAGGTAATTGCTAGGGATACAGCTGAGGAGACTTTTTATACTAGTAGTTGAGAATGGCTGACACAGCCCCCTGCACCAGTTTGAGGGTAGGATCACATTACAAGGTGGAATTCTGTTTAAAGTTCTGAAGTTGTCAAGTCCTAATTGTTCTACTGGAAAAAAAAAATCCCTGCAAGTACAAAAGATCAGGGAGACATTTCCCTAAAACAGTAATTGCTCCATGGGGGAAAGTCAGCACATGTTTATTTGTGTTATCTGCAAAAACACTATGTATTTGTTCTGCACTACTACTCTAACAAACATAAGATACTCTTAGTGTGTGCTATTGCAATTTAAACAGCTGTCAAAACCAATTTGCTTTTACATGGCATTACTGATGCAGTGAGGTCTGATAAATTAATGCCAATTTGTGGCTATGAGTTCAAGTACTTGCAAGTGCATTTGGAGTCTGGACATGAACTACTAATTACTATTATTCCCAATAGGAAAAATGGTTGGAAAATGGTGTAAAAGTAACTGAAGAAAAATACTTAGTTAGAGTCTAATCCATATTTAAGTCAGATGAATTGCAGACTGTCAGCATGGCTTGTCACCCACTGAAGTTTTGCTGGGTAGAAAACTAAAGCCAGGAATGACCTAAACAATTAGAAGCTGATGTCAGAGATACTAGACACCTGACAAAGTTTAAAAAATCAAATAACAAAAAAAAGGTGTGATTTGTGATGTTGGAAATGGCCTTTGCATCTTGAAAATGATGTGTTAATCCATGATGATATGAGGTCATAACCTGTGATGAGCAGAGCCTGCAGGAGGTCAGTAGTCATCCAGTTTCAAAAAGAGAGATGTACAGCACCAGGCAACAGAAGCAGGAGTCTCAGGTGTAGTAGCCCTCAAATGTGGAATCATTAGAAGAAGAGTTGACCTGTCTCCTGAGGTCAACATCACTGGACATACTGGTTAATGTTGCAGAACCAAGTATGAGTGAAAGGGACTTTGTTAATCAGCTTAGCTAAGAGGTTGATGATGTTTTTAATTGTGCATTCTATTAATGATGGGGTTTCTGTCTTGTTATCAATGTATGGCTTGGAAAAGAGGAAGTGGCATTGAATGACACAATGAAGAACTATGCTTTCAAGGCAGAGAGTCCAGGCTGTGCACTAAAGACATACTGTTTGTCTTCGTGTTCAGTGGCTGGGAACACACCCAGAATAAGTGCCTTTCATGTGGCTCCCTGACTAGACAATGAATCAGAGACTTGGATACTACCATGGCATGGCACATAGCAATGAACAAAGACTAGATAGATTTTGTGGGTAGCTGCCGACACTGACACTGCCGCACTGGCCATCCATTTGGGTGGTGCATGTGCAGTTTCACCAGGATCCCAATAAAGTAGGCAGGAAGAAGCTCTTCATTACAGGACAGAAGCCATTAGATGACTTTGAACAGGCTGTCTAAGAGACATGTAAATACCTCTAAGATGTGGCTAATTCTGTGGTTTGGTGACATGTGAACTACAGCTTTGGAAACATCAGTGACCCTTTCATCACGAAACTTGATGTTCTTCAGCTTTTTCAGGCATTAAACTGACTTTAAAAGCCTGTCACTTTCTAACAGCTGCAGACTATGCTTTATGGAAAGCTGCAGTGCGCTGAAGTTTGCCTTCTTGCTGGTGACATGTCCTGTGACTATTTTGCATAAGGAAGTCCTGCAGCTACCACTCTGCTGGTCTCTTCTCACATCTCACAAGCAGGGTGTTCAGCAGCTGTGAAGGCTGCAAGAAAGAAACAGAGGGGCTGGACCAGGCACTTCAGAGGCAAACACTGGATTGGAACCATGTCAGAGTTGAAGCATGAAAGCTAGGCAGAAAGGGGGGTCAAAGTCTAGACATTTAGGAGCAAAGGTTCACTTTGAGTAAAGAAGGGACCCTGGTGGCCTCTAAAATTACCATAAATGTCTGTTTACAGGAAGCGGTTGAACGGAACAGATCAAGTTAGGGCACCGGAGGACCTTTAAAACTTAGAGAAATCCTGTGTTTATGAGGTAGAGGGGAATTGGTCAGAGCTGGGAACATTGAAAATTTGTTGGTGAACAGACCCGATTCTACCAGTCAGAAGTGTGGGAAAGCAGGGCTTAGCTGACAGATGCCTCCACAGGTGACATCCCAGAGCAGTATCCACGCTACAGAGCATATGCAGTCTATGGGCAACTTAATCTGCTTGCAAAATAAATGGGAAAATATCCCCACAGGGGAAACCTTATATATATATACTCAGGAGGGTCATTCCTGCTGTGGTCTTTGCTCCCTGAGCTGTTGAGCTTGTTCTCTTGAATGCATGAACAGCAGTGATCTAATGCAGAGGGTCTTACCAAGTTGTCTAACCTGTTGCTCTCTTCAGCCATCATGTGGCTAAATGAGACTAGAGAAAAGAAGAGAAGGGGGGGAAGAAGAAAAGCAAAGCAGAAGAAAAATGGGGCTCTCAATTACTGGCATGCACATCTCCATACAGACTAAGCAGTAAGGGCTCACAGTTAACAAACTGCTCATTAGAGCCAAGGCATTAAGTCATTTCTCCAGGGAGGAATAAAACTGAATTCAGAGACCAAAACTCTGCCAGAAAGTGAAGGGCAGGGGGAGGGGAGAAAAAGTGGTTTGGAGAAAGAGAGTGAAAAAGGAAGCATAGGAGAAAAAAAATACCAAGAAAATGAATGAATGGTGGATAAATCAGGAGAATGAAGAGATTGAGGTGAAAGTATGTAAACAAAGGCGAGCAGAAATGAGGGCAGCTGAGCTGTGGGGTAACTACGGTGTTGCAATAGTCAGTAATTTCTCAAGATCAGAGTACCTTCTCTCTGTGCAAACAGTTAAACAGGGAGCAATTTCTTCCCTGATGGAGAAAACAGCAAGTGTTTAAGCAGCTTTGTGGCTACATAGTCTGTCAGCGCTCTGGACCTCGCCTCAGCATTGCCTGCTAACTCAGTCCTCCAAAACTGTGTTTCAGTACAATGAAATGACAAAGAAGTGCACAGCCCTCATTTGCCTTGGGACACATCACATCACACATTTGCCTTTCTGGGAATCCTGGCTCCCTGCGGGCCCCTGGGCTCCCTCTGGCCTCAGTGAACCTAATAGCAGCCCTGCACAGAGAGATTCCCTGTTTGTTGAGGCTGTCTTTATGCCTTCAACAGTTTTTCTCTTGAATGAAGCAAAAGGGTGAGTAGTGGAGAATCAAGCCTTTCACAGGAACCTCCATCTGGCAATTCCAAAGCATTCTTGAGAAGTGAAACCACCAAACCAGCTAGCTAGTGTGGTGACTCCATTAAACTTGGAACTGTATGGATAGGTGATGTGTGCTGTTTGCCATTATCTAGCTATGCAAGAAAAACTGGAATGAGACTTCTTACCCTGCTCTAGTCAGTTACAAGAAAAACTTTCAACCTGGAGTAAACCTGTGCACCAAGTGGAACCTGCAAAGTGGTGATGTTAGGTGACTGTATCTGTATCCCCTGGGGCATGCTCCTATGCATGGATTAACAGGAAAGTTATTATTCTGTGAAGTCAGCAGAATGCACAGGAGGCTAGAAACCAGTGCATGGATAGAGGATTTTATTTTTAGAGTCCAGCAAAAGGGAAATGTTCTATCCAAAATGGAATAGGCATTTTGTAAAGGAAGAAATGTCATCTCAGACTTTTCTATGATCTCCACCCTTGGAAATTTTCAAAACACAAAGTTTTGAGCAATCTGGTCTATGTTTGCACTCATGCTGCTTCATACTGCCTTCTCCAAAGAGCTGGAAAACCAGCTCTTCAGATATTTGTTTGAAGTCAGACTGTTATGGCTCAAGTTACTGGTAAAGGTAATTTCAACTAACTTGCCTCTTCTGCATTGCAGTAGGTTAGCTCTGGTTAATGCTATGGTAGATGAGCTTTACTGAAAGTTTGGTTGAAGAAGATGGGTTTGATAATGTTCTCAGCTGTTTCACCATCCTAAAGATGCCTGCCTACTTGGTCAATTGGTGGGTGAGTCACCATCCCTGAAGATATTTAGAAGACATGTAGATGTGGCACTTTGGGACATGGTTTAGTGGTGGAATTGGCAGTTATGTTTATGGTTGGATGTGATGATCTTAAAGGTTTTTCCAACCTAAAGGATTCTGTGATTCTATGACTGTAGCTGTTATGAAAAAGAAGTCCAGGAAGTTGTAGGCTGTTCTGAATGAGTGGCTATGAATGGGCAAATCAGAATTTGGTTAACTCTACAGTCTAAAAACAATTTGTTGTAGATTTCAAAACGAAAGTGATATTTTGCATTGCACTTAACTTGCAGTGAGGTCTGGCAGATTCTGGGGTCTGTGTTTGTGTGAGATTTGCACTTTCTTCTTATTTTGAAGATTAATTGCATTTAATATATGTCTGCTAGTATAGCAAGAGGTTTACCTGGTATGCATTAGTCTTCTGTTAAACAATGGTAATACTGAAGAAGGAACTGCTGTGAGAAACTCTTAACTTAAAGGTGTTGTTAAAACTGTGTAGAGTTTTCCATCTTCAGGTCATTACATGCAAGCAGGTTCTCTCATGCCCCATGTACTACCTCTATGATCAAAATGTGAGATCAACAGGATTTTTTCTGGAAGTTCCAGCTCTGGAGGCCAGAAAAGGCAAATGGCATATGACTGCAAAGGGGTAAAACTTGACAATGTCTTTTTTATGCTTGATTTAAGAGAGATATTTGGGCAGACCTAAAAAGAAAGATACTAGCACTAGCCTCCCTGATTTTCATTTTGTAACAAGCTAAAAAAAAAAAGCAGGTAGAAAGCTCAGCCATCTCAATTTATGTATATTTTTTCATTGGCACAAGCCACTCTCGCTTAGCATGGGCCAGGCTTCTGCTATGGGGACTGCTTGGAGCTCAAAGCCTCATGCCATGCATGAGGCAATGGAAAAGCAGCAGGCGGGCACTAGAAATGGCTGAACTTTATTTTTCCAAAGTGAAGATATTTGGTGGGCTGCAGATTACATTGGAAATCAGACCCTACGCCCCGGGATCCTGCAGCTGTCCCTCTCCCCTCTAATTTTTCTCTGTCGGATTTCAGAGCTATAATTAGCCTCAAGGCCTTAGTGATACCATGTGAAAGCGTGTGTGTTTGGGCCTGGGCTTCCTCACCCCAGTGGCCTAATCCTCCACAGAAGATTGACAGGTTCACACAGAGAGTAATTTTTTAACTAATTCACTTCTAAATGCTCCTTTTGCTCTCTTTCCTTTACTGTCATCTGCTCTCCAGGCTGCAAAGGGCATCGTGGTACTGGGAGATGGCCAGAGCTGGCTCCTCTGCTGTTCCACAGCTGTGATGAAGTAATTCCTCACTGTCCTGAAGCACCCAGTCCCCATCCAGTCATCTCTCACTGCTCCCATGAAGCTCATCACGGTTGTCTAGGGAAGGAGTGGTCAGAGGCAGTGAAAAGCCCCAGGCTAAAATTTAGGTGCTGGAGAAGAAATACCCAAATGCTACTGCATTTTGTCTTGTGAAGGAACAGGCAGCTCAAACTGTCTTTGCATGAATGGAGATTTGTTGAGGTTGATGTTTGAGCAGGCAGAAGAACAGGAGATCCTAAATGGCAAGGGGACTGTCTTGGTGGCCATACAGGGAAGGAAAAGCTTTGAAGGATTTGATAAGGAAATCAATGGATGTATTAGTAACATACAACCATTGACTCCTACAATCTTTACCATAGGTTCCTACAAACTGCAAACTCTGATGAGGCTTCCATCCCCATTTCACCTGTGGAAATATGAGGCACGTAGAGTATGTCTGTGATACAACTTGAACTTTGCTTGATTTTAATAGTGCTACACTAAGTGCTGCTGCTGTAGCCTGGATTGTTCTCAGCTAATTACTATTTTTTCTTTTTGTTTGAATAAAATCCAAAGCAACAGTTCTTTATGACCTTAAGTTAACACCATATAAACTATATTACTGGATCAGGAGTAACTACTCACATGAATTGGTTGATTTAAAATCCCACCTTTGTCTAGACCAGGATAACATCAATATGACCAGTGCCAGGGTCACACTGGAACCTGCTACAGCTCCCTTTATCTGTATTTTCTGGGAGAGACATGTATAAGAATCCAGATCTAGGGACCATGATTTGCCAGGCTACGTATGACTTCTTTGAGTCAAAACTACTGGAAAGCTGGAAACTGACTCAGAATATCTTGGTCTCTCTGGCAAGGCAACAAAAGTCTAGATAATTTTTTTTTTGTGGTTTTAATTTAAATGAAGCATATGCATGCCTAAGCCAGTCTAATCTATCTGGGTTCTTATATCCCATTAATCACCGGCTTGTATTAGCACCTCTCGCTGTCATCCCTGCCGCTGCCGAAAGTTGCTGACACCACCATCTCATCACAGGCATTCTGATGACTTGTCACTGGATTTTGTGTAAGCAACAAAACTCCTAAATAATTCCCCATTGCAATGCTTTAGAGGAATGATACAGGCAAGAACTGATGTAAGATAACAATCACCAGTGCAAGTGGCAGACACTGCAAAAACTTGCCATAAAACATTATTTTTTTGGAAGTTTTCACAAAATTTCTTCATCTAAAAACTGATTTTTTTTTTCAGAACAATATGACTTTCAATTTATCACTCCATTTTATATTTAAACCTTGTTTAAGAGTACCAGTTTTAAAGAGTTTTACTAGAAACAAAAGCAGCCAAATAATTTAAAAAAACAAGTAGTGAAATAATCAAGGATATACAGGGATATGCTATGGATTATTTCATAGCAAACTGTCTCCCCATAATGAGACTGGGAAAAGAACTGAGATGAACTTCTTAAGCTTTAGTCTGAGTCAGCTCAACTATTGAATTGGATGCTTCAGGACAGTTTCATAGAGTTAAAATTTTATGAAGTCAGCATCCAGGCCAGAATCCACCTACAGCAGAGAGACTGCCCCAAATCAAAATAAGTTTCCGTTGCTACTTTTCACTTTCTGGCCTCAACTGCTTGAAAAATTTAAGCTGCTATTACAAACTACTGCCGAGAGGTGGATACACTTCAGAGGTACGTGAAGATCTTGTTCTTGCCTCATATTTGTTTTCCACAAGCACCGAGGTAAGCTACTTCTGATCTTTCCATTTTGAATTAATGTAGTACATTCCTTTTTCAAAATCTTTTCTTTCTTTTCAGGGCTCTAGCCCAAACACAAGCAGACTCTCCCAGGCCCAGTACTGGCAACATGAGATGGTTGGATTAGTCATTTCAGGTCAGCTATGAAGAGTTTATGGTTGGACGTATATGCTTGGACAAAGCATCCATTGAAGGATTTCAGACAAGAAAGAAATCAGTGGAAATCCCACTCAGCCTGCACACAATTTAGAAATAGAAATATTTTTTGAATTAATTAGTCTGGCTAGCTTTAATCACTAAAAGAGCATGAAGGTATGTGTCTGTACAAAACAAAAAGGCATGTAGCACATTCCCCTAAAGTATAAGTGAGCAGCTGGCTACATTTATATTCTTGACGTAGACTTCCCAAAAAAATCAAATTAGTAATAAAAAATTTCAAGGAACATTTCAACCATACACAGTCCCATTCTCTTTAAATGCAACATCGTGTTTTGAGATGTGATGTTTAAACTGTATTATTACCATTGGTGGTAATACTTTCTGAGGATATACTGTAAGAGTTTTCTTGAATTTAAATCCAGTGATAACAGCTCGTTTAAGTGCACTATCTATGTTGTGATGTTTTCAGCAGGAAAATTACAGTTTAAGCTGGGCAGGTCACAGGAATACTTCGTAAGTACAACACTCATGTCACACACCAAAGGTCACTTTGGATGTGACTTTGAAAATCACTTCCATGAAGGATAAATTAATCCAGCCATTTAGAAACAGTGAAGGGTTAAAAGCTATTCCCTTGAACTTATTTCTGGTATTGGTACAGGTCTGAAAACACCAACCCGCTGATTGATGGGTTCACATGGGGCAACCTTCGCATTAGCAACGCGCCTCTGGTTGCTGGGTAAACACAGGCAGATGGATCCAGCTCCAGTGATTTTCAGCAGTGACGGATGGCAAAGGTATTTCTGATTCACATCACACCCTGCAGATCCCATGAAAATGACTTGGCACTGTGTGGAAGGTATTAGATTCGGGTGGCAAATAATTACCTGACATCAGCTGAGGCTTCTTCAGAAAGTTTATGCTGCAAATAACTGGCTTTTACATAACTTAGTTTGCAGGAAGTGATAAAAAGTCCCCCTACACACAATGTATTTGTCCCAGAAAATGCAATCCATTCAGTGACTGATAAAAACTGCTCCTTGTGTACATGTACCTAAGTTAATGTATTCCAGCACTGGGTGGTTTTGGAGGCTTCTTATTTGCTTGTTTAAAGCATGTATATTTTTTCCATGTGGCTGTTGTTGATGTACTTTTTCAGTAGCAAGAATTAGCATTTAGACAAGACATTTACTCAGAGCTACTGTGGCTTCATGAATCTTTGCTTTTTACGGACTTTAATTCAAAGTTCTTAACTTTACTCCTTCTTCTCTTTTCCTGTATCTGGTGTTTCAGCAGTAAATCCATCATCTAAGTAGGTTTGTGGCAGATAAATACTTGCCTAAGCTTCAGTCCTTTGTTTTCAAAAAGTAGCTTGTTTGCATATAAAAATGCCTGGTGCAGACACTGGCTTAGAACACTACAAATGCTTTATGCTGTTCCTTAGCTGTTTGGTGTCACTTCAGCATGATAACATCCTCAAAATGTGTAGTGTGTGAGAGTATGTATTCATGTAGTGTGTTAAAATGACTGTTTGCACCTTCTGAGCTGCGTGCTACCATTCCTGCCAGGATAATCTGGTGTGGTCGTGTCTGATAGGACATCAATAACAAGCCTAGAAATTGGTATGTGTCATCTCCCCAAGATGGAGTGTCTTGTTTCTCTGCCTGTGTTGTGCTGTAAAGCTTCTGTCACTATTTAAACCTTCTTCACTAGAGATGGCAAAATTTCAGGGTGGCCCAAAGTTCTCCCTTTGTACAGTGAAGCCATTCTCCTGGTTTACAATGCAAAGGAGCACAAAAGAGTAGAAGCAATGACTGTAATGTAAGTTTCCAGAATAACTGAGGGAAAGAATTGGCGTAATGCTGCACATGAGCAAGGGAATCTTTCTTGCAGATTTTATTCCTTCTGGAGTGTTTCTCTGGGCTTTTAGTTAGCAGAACTCTGAACAAATCGGTAAGATGCAGTTCTGTAATCATGCTTGCAGGAATTTATTCATCCTTCCTCTCACTTTTTTCCATTACAGCTCTCCTACATCGTTAGTCTCCAATTTTTCAACCCAGATTTATGTCTTCCTTTTTACCTTTCTCTCTCCTTCTATGTAATTTGTCTCTTCCTTCCTCCTTTCTTTTCTTCCTTCCTTTCTTTTCTTCCTTCCTTCCTTTTCTTCCTTCCTTCCTTTTCTTCCTTCCTTCCTTCCTTCTCTTCCTTCCTTCCTCCTCTTCCTTCCTTCCTTTTCTTCCTTCCTTCCTTCCTT